>VZRJ01007873.1:0-73076 GCA_013397565.1 Ptilonorhynchus violaceus | reverse complement strand
CCCGCGGGAGCGGCGGCAGCCGGAGCCCCTCCGCCGCCCGCTCCCACGTTACAGATCAGGCTCCCGATGTCGATGTTCGCCAGCGCCTGCGGAGAACGAGAACCGGCAGCGAAGCCGCGTTAACAACAGGTGTGTGTGCGGCGGGAGCCCCCCACGCCGCCCCTGCTCGGCCCGCGGTGCCTCTCGCCCACCTTGGCGAAGAGCCCCGGCCAGAAAGGCTCCACGTTCACTCCGGCCGCCTTGATCAGCGCGTTGATCTTGTCTTCCTGCAACGAAAAGAGCGGAGCTCAGAGCTCGCCAGGTCCAGCCCGGCGCGGCCCCTCAGGCGGCCATGCCGCGCGGCCGCCGCCATCTTGTGCGGCCGCACTCACCGTCACTGTGACCTCGTCGTCGTGCAGGATAAGGGCGGAGTAGATGCAGGCGAGCTCGGAGACGGAGGCCATGGCGGGGCGCGGTGCTGGTCGCCGGGTGGTTCGGCCTTAGCTTCGTACGAAGGACTCAGCACCTTGGGCCGCCGCGGAGCGAAAGGGGGGAGGTAACCCGGCGCGGATTTATAATGGCAGTGAGAGTTACATCATCTGTGACGTCACGGCCGCCGCACCCGTCGCGCATGGAGCGCATGGCGCGCGCGGTGGCGCCGGTCCCCTCCCCCTCCATCCCTCACAGCCCTCACACGGAACAGTTCCTCCTTAAACATCCAAAAGAGCTCTGAACACCGAGTTCAGCCGCTCCCCCAGCACTGTCAGGCCCACCCATGTCCCCAAATGCCACATCCGCAAGGCTTTTGAATCCTTTCAGGGATTCGCACTCCACCGCCGGCCTGGCAGCCCCTGCCAGGGCTGGAAAACTCTTTTGGTGAGGAATTTTTCCCTTGTATCCAAACTAAACCTCCCTGGCACAGCTTGAGGGACCCAACCCACTCACACACACACTATTTCAGGTCTGACTGCCTCGCTAAACACTCCATTTTCTGTATGTAATAAAATGGGAAGGAAAGGTGCAGAATGAGCCGTTGGTACAGAACCTAATTTCGTCCACCTGAACACGAGGAAGAACTTCTTTCCGTTGACCGAACACTGAACAGATTGCCCAGAGAGGGTGTGGAGTCTCCTTCACTGTATATATTCCCGTGTCCAGAACTGGAATGTATCCAGTGTGTATGTGTCCAGAACTATCTGGACACAATCCTGTGCCATGTGCTTTGGGATGACTGTGTTTGAGCAGGGAGGTTGGACCAGATGGTGCACTTTGATCCCTTCCAATCTGACCCATTCTGTGGTTCTAATGTGATTCTGATGAGCCTGAGCGAATACCAGAGTTTTGCTCTAAAGGAATAATCATATTGTGAAAAATAAATGTTCTCTGGGTTTTTTTTGTGTTCTTGACAGATGTGCATTTGATGAGCCTCACCTCGGTAGCTGGGTAGATCATGGAACAGATCTCTCAGAAGCTGTGCTGAGGCACAGGGAGGACAGGGAGGTGATTTGGGACAGCCACGGCTTCACCAAGGGGAAGTCCTGCTTGATCAACCAAGGGGCCTTCCATGATGGAGTGACCACATTGGTGGACAAGGGAAGAGCTACGAATGTCATCTGTCTGTACTTCTGTAAAGCCTTTCACACAGCCTCCCACAATATCCGTTCTAAATTGTAGAGAGATGGAGTTGATGGGTGGACCGTTTGGTGGATAAGGAATTGTCTGGGTGGTCCCATCCACAGTGCAGTGATCAACGGCTCAATGTCCAGCTGGAGATCAGCGATGAGGGGTGTCCCTCTGTTTGGCACCAATATGGTTGAAAGTCTTTATCAATGACACAAACAGGGGCATTGGGTGCAGCCTGAGCAGATTTGCAGGTGACTCCAGGCTGACATGCCTGAGGAATGGGATTCCATCCAGGTTGGACAGGGCTCTGAACAACCTTATCTAGGTCCCTGCTCATTGCAGTGGGGCTGGAATAGCTGACCTTCAAAGGTCCCTTCCAACCCAAACCATTCTATTATAAATAAGTCAAACTATCAAAAATAAGGAAAATTATTCAAGAAATTCCAAAAAGCTTGAAAGCCTAGAATCCTAAAATGACAATTTTCCATTACCAGCACAGTGTATCCAACAGCCTGCTGTTGTAATGCTCCTTTATACAAACCTGAGGATTTATTAGACCATTGCAAGCAAAAACTGAGGGAGACAGGAGGGACTTGATCTCATCTATTCATCCCTTCCTAGTGATGAGAAACATCTCAGAATTTCACTAAAGGAAGATCGGACACTCAGCACTGGAGATGATAACTGCAGAGTGTTGCAGTGCTTAACTTGTGGGTGCTTATCCCTGTTAGTGGGATCACCAGCTCTGAATTTAAGCATTTACTTAAACTTCCTATTCAAGGCACAGGGAAATTGTCTACATTTTTATAATTAACTCAAAGTAGCAAATAAATGCACCTTTCCTTTGGGATGTAACATCCAGCAACCTCTGTCATTGCTGGGTGCTCGAGGATGGAATTTCACAAGCACTTGCATGAGCCTGCCTTGTCTGTCCCTCACTCCAGGGTTGCCAAAGCCTCCTGTGCAAAAGTCCTCAGAGCTGTGCCAAAGGTCCATGAGATGATGATCTGACTGAAAAGTAGCAATGTAAAATAATATTCCTTTGCAATCAAAGAAACTTGCCAGTGATGCTGACCTGGGAGATGAGTAATGGAAGTGTGCAAGCAAACAACAAAATTACAAGTTTAATAGACATGGGTTTATAACAGTTCTGATATAACCGTTCTTAAGCTAAAAATTATTAGAAAAGCTGATGTGTTGTTATAAAATATGAAGACCTAAAATTTAAATGTGACATGCACATAAGCTTAGGCTTTGGTTGGGAAAGATGTTAATTAAATGAGATTTGCCTGCATCCTTGCTTCATGGCTGTCTTGCTGCATCTATTGAGTGACACTGGTAAAGCTGCTCTGTAGGAGCTCAGAATAAAGTTCTGATGAAAACAAACCACTATGTAGTAAGAACACAGAAAACCAAAAAATCCCAGTTTTGCTGCTTCCTAAAGCTTTTGGAAGCCTAGGTGTTTGGTCAGGATTGCTGGTTAATAAAGCTGAATTAGTTAATTAAGCTTTAAAGCTTAATTAATAAAGCTGGTTAATAAAACAGACGAAGGGTCTGGAAATTTGCGGTGGTGTGTACTTTTCACCTCTGATCCTGTAACTGTCTGTACTTTTACTGTCTAACACATTGCTGTCCTTTTAGGAGCAGAATAGTCCCTGTTCTGGATGAATCTATCGCAATGGGGTCTTAAAAAAAAACCAGCGAAAAAAACTTAGGTTCTTCTGTGTATTCTGCAGTTCCAGGGTAGTGAGTTGCTTCCAGAGTGATGAGGTTTAGGATGATCATGCGGGTGTGTTATTATCAAGCTGGTACAGGATGGCACATGACTGTCTTTATGATAAACGAAAGTAACTTGCTCTGAAACTTGCCTGAGGTGGATATTTCACACTTAGAGGATGGATGGTAAAGAGCAGTGGCAGAGATCTGGCTGGATGTGCTTCTGCATTGCCAAGAAAGATGAAAACATCCGCAAGATCCGTCGTTATCACTACATAGGCAAAGCAGTCAGTCCTTAGCACTTCATCCTAAATTAGCTGTGAGTTTGCAACACTACAGAGCTGATGCCTTAACCAAGGTCCTGGTAGTCATCAAAGTGGTCAGAATCAAGAGGTCTTTACCAAGGAGACTGAAGTTGATTGTTCGTTTCTCTTTCCCTGTCCTTGCTTAACTATTTTGTTGCTGATTACAACCTTCCTGAGATGATTCTTCCTTTCGTAAGGCAGCCTTTCTCCAGCTTCCAAGGCTGCAGTTTCTCAATGACCAATGGCAATGGTGTGACCAGCAGGACCAGTGATTGTCCCCCTGTACACAGCACTGGTGAGGCCACACCTCGAGTCCTGCCTTCAGATTTGAGTTCTTTACTACAAGAAAGACATTAAGGTGCTGGAGCCTCTCTGAAGAAAAGGAACAAAGCTGGGGAAGGAGCTACCTGACAGGAGGCTGTATCCAGGTGGAGGTCAATCTCTTCTCCCAGGTAACAAGTGTGAGGATGAGAGGAAATGACCCCAGGTTGTGCTCAGGGGAGTTTAGATTTGTTGTTAAGAAAAATTTCTGCATGAAAAGGATTGTCAAACATTGGAACAGGCTGCCCAGGGAAGTGATTGAGCCAACAGCCTTGGAGGTATTTAAAAGACAGGTAGATGTGGCACTTAGGGATGTGGGTTTTTGTTGGTGAACAGTCTCAGGCACAGTATTTGCTTTTATCTCGTTTTTGTTCCTAGGTGGGTTTTTTGGTTTTTGTTTTTTGGTTTGTTTTTTTTTTTTTCCCCATATAACCAGGTCATTACAATGAAGAACAAACTCTGGTACTGCTTAAAACTGTAATAACTAGTGTACGTAACACATCCCCAGTAGGTGGTGCTGCACCTTTTCCATCATGTTTAATTGTTGCATTGTTGGCCCTGATCACCTAGAAAAGTTGTTTTTTTGAGTGAAGTTAGTAATCTCATAATAATAAATATTTTTTAAAATTTAAATAATTACTGCAATTCTTTTGACGAAAGAAACCAAATGCAGCTTTGTAGCTTAGTAGTTGGAACAGTCATCTGGTTATAGAAAGACAAAAATCAGGTTTTAGCCTCTCTGCCATGGATTAATTGTGATTGAATCATTAATTGTTAAAATAACAAACAGTCCCTGAGTAGGGGATGAGAACCTTCAAAGTCTTTGTAACCATGTGAACACACAGAATCACAAAGAATCACAGAATTAAATAGGTTGGAAAAGACCTTTGAGATCATCGAGTCCAACCTATGAACTACCACCACCTTATCAACTAAACCACGGCACTGAGTGCCACATCCAGTCTTTTTTTAGACACGTCCAGGGACTCCACCACCTCCCTGGGCAGCCTAGTCCAGTGCCCAATTACTCTTTCAGGGAAGAATTTTTTCCTAATATCCAGCCTAAACTTCCCCTGGTGTGGTTTAAGACTGTGTCCTCTCGTTCTGTCAGTGGTTGCCTGGGAGAAGACTGGCTACAACCACCTTTCAGGTAATTGTAGAGAGAAATAAGGTCTCCCCCGAGCCTCCTTTTTGCAGGCTAAACAACCCTAACTCCCGGAGCCATTCTTCATAGGGCTTGTGTTCCAGATCCTTCGCCAGCCTTGTTGCNGTGCAGGACCTGGCACTTGGACTTGTTAAACATCATATTGTTGGATTCGGCCCATCTATCCAGCCTGTCCAGGTCCCTCTGCAGAGCCCTCCTACCCTCCAGCAGATCGACACTCCTAAACCCACGCTGCCTGGGTCTGATCCCCCGGCCATCCTGTGGGTGCCACGTGATCACACTCAAGATGATCTGTTCCATAACCTTGCCAGGTACCGAGGTCAGGCTGACAGGCCTGGAGTTTCCTGGATCCTCCTTCCAGCCCTTTTTGTGGATGGGCGTCACATTGGCCAGCTTCCAGTCATTTGGGACCTCCCCAGTGAGCCATAGAGCATAGAGCCGTGGACTTCTTCACTTTTGTTCTGATTTTAAATTCTTGTGCAAAGCAGAACACAGAATATGTGACAGGTCTAATGCAGGTACTCCAGGATAACATCTTAAAAGTTAGGCCAGTTGAGAGATGGCAAATACCCTCTTAAATCTCCTCCAAGTCAGGAATAAAAATTTACATCTTTTTGGTCTGAGCAAAAATTTTTGTTACTGTGTTATTGTAAGCAATGACTACGAGACATTTATAAACTCTCAGGTTTTAAAATTAATTTAGTTTAAAATGGGAAGGGTTGTTAGTTAGGGAGACCAAGGTGTGTTTTCTCATCAGAAGAAAAGCTGTATCATTTGTCACTGGCCCATTTGTATGTAAAATATTTTCCCTAGATTGCTGCTGCTGCTATAAATGATTTTTAAAAGCTCCTCCTAAATACCATCTTTGCTTCCAAAATGATTAGAACTTTTTTTTTTCCAAAATTAATAATTTCTTCTGTGACATATCTGGGAAATGTCATCTTGAAATCCAGCAGTTAAGACAGGTATTGTGCCCAACAGTCACTCTTTTTTTTTTTCTTTAGAGAAACCTAAATTTAAGTGTTTAAGCAGCTGTTCCTATACTACCATATAATTGTTAATACAGCATATAAAGAGCGTGCATAAAAGAATGCTGTTACAGAGCTTTCAAACCTCTCTTTCAGAACAAATCTTTTCAAGAACTGAGGCCTTTTTTGGGTGAAATGGCCCAGTAAGACATAATTAGGTTTCACTGTGCTCCAAAACATCAGTTGTCAGTGACAGAAAGCATTGGAAATAAAGCAAGTGACATAGCCCAAAATGAGTGTGTGAACAGAGGCAGAAGAGAGCTGTAATTCTCTTTCCTCAGATGCACAGAAATCCTGCTGGAAGTACTCAGTACTATGAAAATATACCTGAGGAGCAGCAGCACTTCCACATGGGAAAACAGTGCTTAAATAAAACAGTTTAACTAATTTATTGTTTAACTGACTGTACAGGTCTGCAGTCTTGTATAAACAGTGATAAGCCCTTTTGCTTATGAATTGCTAAATCCACAGAAGTCAGCTTTAAATCAATACAAGTATGTTGCACTCTAGGTTGTTTGAGGCATTAATTGCTATTTTTCTGGGAACTTCCAAAGTCAACTGCAGAGTATTCTGTGGAGCCAGAGAGGAGTGTGGGAAATGTGTTTAGTGTTTTGTAAAACCTCTGCTTTTATTTCAGCTATCTTCTGATGCTTGTCAGCTTGTTATTTTCAAACTGCTACCACAGTACCACGGTGGACTCTTAGCTTCAGTGTCAGTGCTGAGAGCCAGGGTGGCCAAATTAGTCCAATGAACATTTCCAGAAAGTTTTCAGTGTATTTTATGCCCTTTTCTTTCCTTAAATGCAGGTCTAATAGCCATGATAGTATGTGTAATCTCAGAGGAAGTTACAGGTTCCTAATCAGGTTGAAGAGTTTGGTTTAAATATAGCATCAAAAAAATTAGATGTCACTAAAAAGACTGCATGCTTTCCCCGTCACCTCAGGAGAAAGGCCAAATTTGCCTCAGATAACTCTCTTCTGGCTCTTGTTTTTGGGGATTTCTCCCCATTCCCCCTTCTTTTTCAGCCTTTAGTGAGGTTATATAGCATAAAGCAGAAATTATTGGTGGTTGTGCAAAAATGTTACCCAGCTCTTTACAGAGAGGAAAACAGCAACCCCTCTGCCAGCTCCCTTGTTTATCTTTTTGCTAGAGCTGCTTGGCTTTACTTTAAAACTAAAGTTGACCCATAATTTTGTCCTTTATTTGTTTATAGTTACGGGTAAATCTTTACTTTCCAGCAACTCGAGAAGCTTGGAATGGAGACAAATCCAAAATCACTCCAGTGGAAACTCTAGTGGTGACAATGGTTTCAGAACAGTTCACTTGAAGTGAAAGCTGAGCTGTTAATAGCAGCCCTTGAATATCTGCCAGTATGACCCAAAGGGAAGAGTAGATACTTTGGAACAGTGAGATGCTTCTGTATCACTTGAAATATAAACTGATGAAGGAGGATGTTAATTGGCTTGATGAACATTACAAGCTGTATATTTGCCTTGCCCTTTGGCAGACAGTATTTGGTGAAGGAATTCAGTTGACTTTGAAGGGGCTTGACTGTTCTGGGTTGAAAACTGCATAAATTTTTTAAAGGCTTTCACATCAACATGGAGGAAGTGATGAAAGTATAGATCATGGCAGTGTTGTAACTCTGTAGGGTAACTCTTTCCACTGGAAGTGAGAGTCATTAACTGGCTCTTTGCCTCCTTAGCAGGTTTAACTTTTTTTTCCTGCTTTCTTCTTCTGAAAGGAAGAGGTACCAATTAGGTAATTGCAAAAGGATGACAGTTCCTGCAGGAATTATCATCACCGATACAGAATCAGAGAATTGTTTAAGTTGGAAAAGACGTGTAAGATCATCAAGTCCAGCCATTAACCCAGCACTGCCAAGCCCATCACTAAACCATGTCCCCACGTGCCACATCCACATGTCTTTTAAATCCCTCCAGAGATTCAGTGCATCATACTCTGCCTCTTCACGTTGTTTCTATTTGTATTCTCCAGTACTAAACTTCACATATGTACAACACATTATCTGGTTGTACTAAACCTTACATATGTACTGTTCCAGACATTATCTGGTTGTACAAGACAATAAGACAACCCCACCACAGCTGGGTTTCACAGATACAACTAAAAGTGGATGTGGTGTAGAAGTGTGGGATCCATGAGGTAAATGAACTTTGAATGAGGTTTTCACAGCAACAGGAGGAATAAAATAATACAAATAATCAAATCCAAATTTAATTCAAGATCCAGCAGTATGTGTAATACTGATATAATTCCAGCACACCTTTCAAATGTGTTAACAAGGAGAGGTAGTGGAGAGAGCGCTAGAGGCACACAGTCATTTCCCAGGGTTTCATTGAAAGCCACAGGATGCAAGGACAGTCTTAAGCTGCGCCTGGGGAGGTTTAATTTGGACATTAGGAGGAGTTTCTTCACAGGAGGGGTGATTAAACGTTGGAATGGGCTGCCCATGGATGGCGGTGGAGTAACCATCCCTGGAGGTGTTTAAGAAAAGACTGGACGTGGCACTCAGTGCTCTGGTTTAGTTGACGTGCTAATGTCCCGTCATGGGCTGAACTCGATGATCTCCGAGGACTTTTCCAGCTGGATCGATTCTGTGATTCCGTGGTCAGAGCTGCAGACGGAGGCTGCAGGCGGGGAACGGGGCCCCTCGGCTCAGCAGCGCTCCTGATCCTTGTCCCGCTGCCGCTTCCCGCCCGCCTGGGCCGGAGGGCGGAGCGCCCCTTCCCCGTGACCTGCGGCTCCTCCCTCTCCCCTCCCCGCTCCTCAGTGCCGCCGAGTAACCTGGATTCCTGGCACTCCTCCTCCTCCTCCCTCTTTCTTTTCTTTTTTTTTTTTTTTTTTTTCCTCCTTTCCCCTTTTCTTTTCCTCCCCCCTCCCCTCCCTTTCCTCCTCCTCCTCCCCTTCCCCCGACAGCGTAGCCGGGGCTCGGGCTCGCTCCCTCCCCCGTGCCCTCCCCTGGAGCCGCCGCCTCCGCCGCCGCACACGGAGTCATGTACGCGGGAGCCCCCTCCGCCGGACCCGGTGNGGAGGCCCCTCTGAGGGGAGGGTCGCCTTCACTGCGCCTCTCCCCCCTCCCTCTGCCGAGCCCTGAGGCCGGCGCAGCTCCCGCTGCGGACCGGGGTCTCCATTTCCTCCCTGCCGGCTCCATCCTGGGATTCCCGGCTGGCCGCGTGTTCGTCAGCAGCCGCGCTGCGATAGTTGGTGGTGCGGAGGTGCGGGCGAAGCGCGCCCGCACGTCGGGGAGGGCTGGGAGAGGTGATGCGCAGCGTTAGGTGTCTTTGGGCTCTGTCGTGTAAGGACATCTGGGAGCAAAGGGAAGGTGGACGTGGAAAAAAGGGTTACCAGCTCTCTAAGGGACGTTTAATATCACTTTGGGGAAGTACAGGTTAATACTGTGCGAGTTTGTGCGGCTCTTACGAGACAGTGTTTTTTCTTTTCATTTTTAGTGTTAGGCTGTTTCTGTGGTGAGAATTCTTATGTAGAAACAGCAGTTTGGGTGACTGGAACCTAGTTTTCTTCTAGAAAAGTTTCAAAATAAATAGAACTTTTTGCTGCTGTTCTCAACGGTTTTGCATAAAATCTCTTTCCTTAGAGGGATAATCTAGCAAAGAATAGTGTAGGGAAATACAAGACCTGTAACTGAGATGTCTTTTACTGCTCGTCTTACAGATGCTGCTTCTGCAAAAGCATTCATAACTGGGATCCACAGTTAGGTGCTGGCTTTTTTTTTTTTTTCTTCCTCTCTGATTTGGGTCTCTTGAAGGGGCAATAATCAAGACAGACAATCGGGATGATTATTTTCTTCTTGAAGTACAGCTCCTCTGTTTTTACTTTCTCACAGGGCTCTTACTGGCACAGTAGGGACACAGGTCTCTACGTCTCTGTGTGTCCAGAGTGACGTTCAAGATTTTGCTTTCATGTGTAACATCATTTGCACATTTCAGTACCAATAACTTTGTAGATCTATAGATGTAATCCTTTGGAGGCTTTGTTGTCAGGTTCTTTTGCTGAGGCACAGGTACACCTTGAGTTTACAGGTGTTCACGGTGGCTCACACTGGGCTGTTGCTGTGTTCACCTCCTGGTGATACATCTTGTTCGAAATTGTGCTTGAGGAGGCAGATAATTAAAAATATTACCAGAGTATGGGCTGAGAGTAGTTTTATGAGTGGGTGTCTCTTCTTTTATTTACTCTCTACCGGATCCTACCATTTTCCCTTTCACTTGGAACGATCTCCCAGCTGGTGGCTGCTGTTCGCCATCAGGGACCCACCTTCAGTGGTGTTTTCCCCTTCTGGAACAGCAGCCTCTTAACCTCAGGCTCTTGATAGTGCTACACTTTCACCAAGTTCTAGGTTACTGTGTGTTATTACTGGTGTGTGTCTTGGGCTCCTGCTGTTCTGCTCCCTCCAGCCGAGCTCATCTTGAGTCTTGTTTACTTCCGAGTTTATCTTTGTGGCTCAGCCCTTTCTCTCTGCGCGGTGCTGGGCAGTGTCGGTGCCGGTGTAGGAGCTGCGAGCTGTTCTCCACATGGTGAGGCTCTGTTTCCTTCCTGTGAAATCATCCACGAAGAGCCTCAGAAGCACGGCGGCTTCTGGCAGCCCAGGCAGCTTCCTGCTCCACTCCACACCGCAAGGCAGGGCATCTTGGAGTTCTTCACGAGAGCGTGGCTGTTCTGTGAACCAGTCTGGAAGCAGGGACTGCGAAGTCCCCTTCCACACGTTCATCTGAAAACTATAAAATCAGTGTATGTGAGATCCTGTTCGGAGGAGAGAGCAGAAGTGTGGTTTACACCCCTCACCGAGCTGCAGCTGCTGTGAACACACGAGAGCTCCAGCCTCTACAGGTCTGTCAGCACATCCTTGACACCAAGTAAATGCTCCATTCATATCTGCTGTATCCCGGATCCCGACGCTGCTGATGCACACGAGCTACTTTGCTCTCCCAGCTCCTGCTGCCAAAGTAGACTCTGCAGCCAAGCCCGTTCAGAGGGTGCCCGTGGTGCTGGCCTTCTGCCAGAGCAGTCGCTCAATTTGCCACAGGGTTTGCTATTTTAGTCCTAATTCTTTTTCTGGAAACAGTATCAAGCAAGTTAGGAGGCCATATCTGACTAACTTCATAAAACTGCTGCTGAACATGGGAAGTTGGTTCAAACATGCTGTTATGTTGGGAGTAAGATGGGTTTTCATACATGAGAGGGATGTCATGAAATCGCTGTTTCCATAGTTAGGAAGCTAATGATCCCTTTCCCTTTTTCCCAAATACTGTCTGAGTTCTTGACTTGGTGTCGAATTTGCTGTGACTATATGCTCATACCCTTTTTTTTGCCTTCAAGAGAGTGTAAAAAGTAAAAAATCTAAAAATCTGAGAGAGAATTCTCTTATTTTAAAGAAAAAGTTTGATGCTGCTACTTTTTGGTGTACATCTTCTAGAAGGACAGAAAAATGTCAAAGTGGCATAATAAAAATACTGTTATTCAGTTGAAAGACTTGATTAAAAGTGCATAAACCTCTGGAACTTACACTGCTTGGTGTTTTGTATTTATAAATTCTAAACTTTGCACATCATAGAGTCGTCTTTTATTCTTTGAAAGGACATTTGGTTTTGCCTGCTGCTGAAGGTCTTGCTTTGTGTGGAAGCAGCAGTTGTTTGAAAAGGAGTGTAAAGTTGATTATGGCTTTGCATGTGAAATACCACCTTTTTTTCCTAGCACAAGAAACAACTTTATCAAATCAGTGTATGTATACAAAAAAAAAGTTATTTTTTATTGTTTAGTTGTAAGTTACCCTTTTAAAATTGTGGACAGACTGTTCAAACTTGTAACTCTATTTTGTTTTTCAGTGTGTGTACTTGTTTTTACCTCCCATATGTTTTCTTGAAGATATTAGATGTTGGATGTTGATTCTCTTAGGAAGTCTTCAGTCCTAAAATGTGATGCAGGGAACTGTGCTCATGCTTTAATTGGGGTAGTGGAAATGGCAGTATTTTCATTTGGTGGAATTGAACTCCACCAGTGTCCTCTTAGCTTGTGTTTCAGTAGCAACAAGAGCTCCTGTCAGAGGTCTGCCCTTCTCTTCTTAGACAGGCTTTTTCTGTTCTTTTGGGGGTAGATGTGGACCTGCTCTTACCCTGCTGCTGGTATCACAGAGTCATTCCGTTTCTTTGGCTTAATTTTAGACAGTAAATTAATGCTGAAACTCCTTATAAGCTGCCACACATAGAGGAGGGAACGAGAACTTCATGTGCAGCTTTCTTCCTTTTTGCATGAGAGTTTTTCCTAAAATTGAAATTGCGGTTGACAGAGTTACAGCCTACAAAACACAGCCTGATTTTTTTCAAGTGTTTTGTTGTCGTGACCAATATATTTTCCTAAGGAAGAAAAAGATTCTGTATCACTGTTGCCTCAGATATCTATGTTGTCTTCAGGTGGCTTAAACGTGAAGTCTGATGAACAGATAATTGGTGGTGTCAAATGTGTCACCAAACTTTCTCCTTTCCTTGGTGAACTGAAGTATTCTATTTGCTACTGAAAAGTGAAATATCTTTTTCAGCAGTGATTCTCTTGCTGACTCTGCAGTTACATGGGATTTTGTGCACTTATTTTTACTTCCTCTTGAAGTTTTTCACTTTTGCAGAATTGCTGTGTGCTCGTACGTACTTAGTGTGTATTGTAACGTACAGAAGGAGTGCAGAGGAACACCCAAACCTTCCTGACTTCTAGGAAAGTTCTTTTCTCACAACTTGTACCCCTTGCTTCACTGCTATCACCACCAGCCTGCCTCTGTTTCACAGAAGGGTGGGGAAGGCATATAAATACTTTAACTCCAAAAGAGAAAATATGTCTTAGATTATCAGATGATGTTCTTCTACCCACTTAGAATTGTACAGGAGGGAAAGAGTTTTTCCATTTCAGAAACCAGCCCTTCTAAACCCTTCTGGCCTTCCAGAAATTGCAGCGATCAAGCTGATGAACACAGTAAACTTCTGCTAAATTGGCTCTGCAAACACAGATAGTTTTAACTAATTAAGAACTTTGCATGCCTAATGAAAGTCCTGTTCATGTTGGCTAAGCCTGTACTGATGACAGCTTCAGAGAACTTGTAAGGCTTGTCAAAATTTTGTTGTGTTTTGCTTCCCTTATTTCATGTTTAAGTCAAATACTTGGTCCTATTTTTAGTGATGAAATTTCTAATACTCTGCCTACCAGAAAATATTACTAAATCTGAAAATGAAGAAAAGTCAACCTCCAGTATCTTATTTTTGGTAAGTTATGAACTAGAAAAAAAAAAAAGCTGGTGGAAAATATTACGTAGTTTTAACTGTAGTGGCTGTGGGTAGGGATCTGTTCCATGCATTGTCCGATTAATTTGTTTTAGTATCTTGCATCCTTTCTGATGTATTCACAAAGCAGCCCAGTCAAATGTAAAATATCTTGTATCCTATTCACTAGGGTAGCACAGCACTTTAAATTCAGTGCAAGGGGATTTTTTTTTCACCCCACATATGTTGTAATACCGAAATTTGAATTTAAGCATTTCATTATACATTTTATACGATAAAAATTGGAAAAAGACAGACCTGAATAACATCAACCTCAGGCAGACTGAACTTGTGCATCTTGTGTTTTACACCAGAGCTGTAATTTGTTAGTCCACAGTCCCCTTTGGTAGCTGTTTCTAAGAAGTTGTGCTTTGAAGAGACTTTTAAGTACTATCCAGGAAGTGGGGTTTTTTTAAACCTTCGAGGCTGAGGTGATGCCTGTATTTGTATATACCCAGGACTGTTTTAATCAGTGGTGTCTTATAGTCTGTTTAGTGAGCACGACAGATTAGTGCAATTCATTTTAACTTCTCCATTTTAATTTGTTTTGCTTTTACTGTTCTCTTTTCAGAGTAAACTTGGTGCTTGCAAATATAAAGTTCTAGTATGAGCATTATTTTATCTGTTTCTGTACTCTCTCTTTGCACTTCATATTAAGCAAAATTACTTCTCCTAAATGTCCTGCTTTATAGCTTTGCTGCAGCTGTGGAGCCACGTGGTACCTGGTGCCCGGGCTTTCTAGGAAGAAAAGTTTTGTTTATTTTTTTTTAACTGTATGACTTCACAGAACTGGACACAGCCAAGGTGGAAGCAAAGCAGTGATTTAGATGGAAAGCACTGTGGGTCCTGGCATAGTCAAGGCAATCCAAAGCTCGCTTTGAGTTTTTTTCCCTTGCTGCCATCAGTGTTGTCTTTTGAATTGGGTTCTCATTGAGCTGTCCACAGTGCTACCAAGTTTCGTTTGCATTGTGACATGGATTTATTTTTTTTTGTCACAGGTGTGGCAAGAGTCATTCATTATTTCCTGCTGTAATTTGTTTGCCCTGTTCTATTTTTTGTAGTGCTGCTCGGTTGTGTTTTGTTTTATGTGCATTTATTGCCACCTGCAGTGAAGATGTTACAGTCCAGGTCCCAACATTGATACATAAGTCTGCAATCATGCAAATCTCTGTCTTTGAGAAAAGCATTAAAATATTTAACTTTTCAGAGATACAGAGTAACTCCAGATGTCTGCAGTTTCAGGCTCCACAGTCTTCCCCAACAGCTCTTCTAGCCCAACCTGATTTAATTCCCTTGTACAAGCTGCTTTATAAGAAGATGGAGAATATTCTTAATGTTAACTCTTGCACCTGTATCAAGAGTTAAATCCCATAGCACGTAATTCCATAAAATATGTATAAGTCTGAAGACTGTATTTAAACAGTACATGAATTTTATGTCTCATTGTGTCACTTCCAACCTGTGTTGGGTGTGACTGAAACGAGGGAGCTGCAGAGCAAAAATAAAGTCTTCAGTTTTTTGAGAAATAAACTCATCTCAGCATGTCATCTTGGAAAGCTTGAGAATACACTTCTGAAACTATGTATGTAGGCAATGAAATGATGATTTTTCTATATAGCCTAGAAAAAGAAGTAACTTTTCTGTGGCCAGCTGAGGCGCTGCCTTGGCAGTGTTGTGGGTGGCTCTGCTTGAGTTACTCATGTCACAGATCAGAGCATTGCAACTTTTGTTTCAGTGATGCTTTTTTTCTGTTCCTGGTTTAGTAATGAAATTTATGTTAGAGCCTATTAATGTGAGAAAATAATGAAATTTAAATTTTAATTTAGTAGTAGGAAGTGTGTGTGGATGTGCTAATTTAGATTTATTTTAAATAAGCCAATTTTAGAAGAATTCCCAAGAGAGAAGGTTTCACTGGCTTAGCTAGATCAATCAAAAAATTGTTTGAAGTTAAACCTGTCATGTAGATGAATAAAGCTTTAAAACATAATTATTACTGGGGCCTCGTTATGTTCCTTCAGAAACTTGTTTAGCAAGTGTTTGCTATTAAAGGACAGGCGTCTGTTCATATAGAGGGTGAATTTCTGTCTAAATGTTGCTGTGGTTTTGACTTTGCCTATCCTTTGATAATGAACTCATTTCATTGTCCTTTCATACAATTTGTGGTTTGCAGTGAATGCTCCTTTTCTACTGTTTTTTTTTTTAATCAGTTTCTTTGTTGGTTGTACACTCTTGCCCCATCACACTCCATCATCTCTGAAATCCTCATGGAGGACAAGACTTTGGGAAAGCAGGGGTTTTCTTGTTTGTGGTTTTTAACTGCCGGTGAAACCTAAGGTTTCTCAAATAACAGTCAGCTCTGCTGACTTACATGTTTCTGTTGAGAAATCTACTGAGAGACATAGGTTCAAAAAGAAAGCCCAAAAAACCACCAACCCTCCAAACCACAAACAAAACAAAAATAAAATAGAGAAAAAATCCAAGTTCATGCGGAAATGACAATACAGAAGAATAAATTTTTCAGTGAACCAGTGCATTTCATTTTGGGAACAGCTTTGGTGTTTAATGAGGGAATGCTTAGGAATAGCTCGTAGGGATTCAGAATATTTGCATAAGGGTGTGTTGTTTAAAAAGTCAGAGCTTCTTTCAGAAGAAGGAAACTTTCCACCAGGGCAAGGAAATGAAGCTTTGTTGTCTGGGTCTCAGTATGTGATAAGAATACGGTAGTGGTGGGTTTTTTCCTAATTGTTTGACTTGCAAATTCCCTTTAATGTCAAATTTCAGGGAGGCCTCTCTGTAGCAAACTTGTATGTGACTTTTTTTACCTTTCATAGCTAAGTTTTAGTTTGTATCAAGTAATATGAGAATGTCAGTTGCTTACAAGAAGCAGGTGGAGGAAAAAACCCTGACATGTAATAGGAAAAAATTCTGATAGGGGAGTTCTGCTGCCAGCCTACACTCTGTCGTGTCTCAGTTATTCCACTATTAGGAACCTGCATTTTGCCCTCTTTGCAGTGATGCTGAAAACCACAGCCCTATCTCTGGAAACCACAGTAGATACCATTGGATGTTAAAGATGCTGCTACAGCTGCTTTCACTATCTAAAATGATAAAGTATAACCTCAGCTCTTAACTGGGAATTTTTCTATTTCAAAACCAAACCACGAGAGTGTTCGTGTGCTTGTAGATTAATCCAGTGTGGGTAGGGGAAAAGATTTGTTTTTTTCAAGGGAGACATGACTACTTCTGGGTTATAGGTTTAGAGTTGAGTTTTGTATATTAAAAATCTTTCAGGAATGAAGAGCACTTAATTTTTGTTTTTAGATTTTACATAAAAACACTGCCAGCCAAACTCCGTGCGGGTATGAAATGTGCTTGCAAAGGTACAGCACGAAACAGAACCATCCTAGCTTCCTTTTTTAATTAGCTGAGGACAAATTGCTTCTGTGTTTCATTAAGTTGTGCACAATGTGAATACCACAGGGAATGTGGATCTGGGGCCTCTGTGGCACCAGTTCCCAGCTGGTGAGGCACAGCACACCAGAAGTAAGTGCCAGTGGCCATGGAATACAGCCCGAGCCATTAAAGCTGGGTAAGTTTAGTGGAGCTTGTGTGCATGTGGGCACTGATGTCCCTAATAATGCAGGAGGCTGGAGGAGAGACACGGGATATAATGGCAGGGGAAGGGAAAAGTGTTGGGAGACAGGCTGGGGGAGCAACACCGTGCTGAGAACTCTGGTTCGGGTGACTTAATCTATCCAGCATCTGCTCCTGAGCTGTAATGCAGAGACCAGTCCTTACCATTTCTAAGGGAAAAAAAAGTCTGTGAAAGACTGAGCTCTCGAGGAATGGAGGTGATGGAGTGTCACAGTGAGCTGTACAGATCTGATGGTGTTATGTGATGGCAGTTGGTGTGTGCAAAAGGTGTTGAAGTACTTAATGGTGGGGTTGGGGCCTCCTACCCCTTGCTGAGCTCAGTTCTGCACCTGGCAGCAGCTGGATTGACTGTGGCTCTTTGGGACTGAATGGAGGTGCTTGTTTGTCTCATGTTCACACTTAGTAGTTGGATGGAAACTTCAGTCTGTGTCTTAAATTTTTTGGGAGGGTCAACCCTGATGTATAAAGAAGTCATGCTTTGCCAGCTGCCTTGCAGTGACTAAAAAAAACCAAAACAAAAGTAAGTAAAGATAGTGAAGGGTGGGTTAGGCTGTTTCCTACACACCTGTGCAGTTGCAAGTGTCAGGTAGTACAGAAGGAGGGGGAGCCACATTTCTTTCCTAACCTACATGCAAACAAGGGGTAAGGGAAGCATGATGTGGAATGATGAATATAGAATTTCTGGTCTTACCTTCTTTAGGGGAGAAGCAGCCTGAAGGGAGGCTTCTCCCCTAATGGGTAGGTTGGTTTGTTGTTTTTTTTTCCACTTAAAAGATGTGTTTATTCACCTTGGGTCTTCTGGAGTGGCAAAGAATAGCGATTGTATTAAATGGAGGCATTGCTCTTTATGAATGCAGAAAATACCATTATATTCTGTATTTCAAGTTTGTTAGAAAAGACATCTGGAATTAGTTCAACATCGTTTTCTAAGGCATGGAAAAGGGAACGAATCATGATGGTCAAGTGTGATAAATGGCACTGAGAATGTTCCCCATTTCCCCCTTCATCAAGTAGAAGTTTGTCTGAAGATGGAGTTATTTTGTACTTTGAATTCACATTTAACTTCAAACTGGGCTGCTGACTTGTGGGTAAGCTGTAAGCATCCCTCCATTGTTTGGATGAGGGTTGCTATTTTGCAGCGTGTAATTAAAAGCATTTCTCTGTGTCCCTTAAGAAGGGTTCTGGTAGTACTTGGTAAAATTCCATGTACGGGGCTTGGTTACGGTACCTGGTTTGTGAGCAGTGACAATGGGAGTTCTGCACTCTGGATGCTCCATGGGTGCTCTGGTGGTGCTCTGCTGCGGCTCACCCCACTTGTAGGTGGTGAGAACCAGCTTGTTGGTATTCAGAAACTTGGAGGCTGACTTTGAAGGTCAAGGCTGAAAGGAGAATGTGGGAGGAAAGCAAAGTACTAACACTTGGTGTCTTTTGCTGGTTGACGTTGTCCAGAAGCAGCTTGTGGGCTGGAAAGAACCATTCTTAGTTTCTTGCCTGCTGCTTTCTGTTGGAGCCTTGATCTCTTCCTCTTCAGTTCTTTTGTTCTTACATATTCTTCTTTGAAATGTGGTCCTGACTTACAAAGCAAGCTGGGTTGATGTCTCTGTTCTCCCTTTGATCTCTGGCTGCAGCAGTCGCCCATACCGTTGGTGTCTGGGAGTGATTCCGGTCTCAGAGGATCACGTCACTTCTGGCACTATGAAGAGATCGTATCTCTATCTTACAGAGGTCAAAAAGGAATCAGGGTAGCCCAGGGAGCTGTAGATCAGTAACTGATTATTTATTCCAGACAAAATCATCATAGAATGGTTTGGGTTGGACCTTTAAAGATCATCCTGTCCAACCTGCCTGCCATGGGCAGGGACATCTTTCAGCAGGTAAAAGGGTTGACTTGAGAGTTAATCTTGCTTGAATTCTTTCACAGGAAGTGACAATTATTTAAAAAAGTTCATGTCTAGGGTAGTCTACTGAACATAATGAGATTACAGCTATGAAGGCACAGCTGTTTATCTAACACTTTTACTCTTTGTTAAGGTATTTAATCTCATACTACAGCATTAAGAAAATGGAAGCAATCTGGCAGAGTGGGATCAAACATCTCAATAGTCATACAAGGGACTTAGAATATGACCAAATATGAGGACAGCTCCTTCGGTTTTGCTCATCAGTATTAAGCTAACTCTTGTTCTTGTAGCCCACCTTGGCCCATGCAATGTGCTATGGCTAGACGTGTGGTAGTTGCTCACTGAGGGACCAGAAGAACCTTTAGAGAGGGGTTTCTTCAAAAATGGTAACTGAAGATCTGATTACATTGTCTCCTTTGCTGTCCTTGTGGTTTGTTGAATTCTTGGAGATTAACTGATAAGTCTGTAACATTTTTTTGTTGTGCATTGTCTAATCAAGAATGTTATAGTGATGCCTTATCGGGACTACCTAAAAGACAGAGGCTTGACAAAGACCAAAAGGTTAAAAAGCTGTGGTGTTTATTTGAAGGTCTTCAGGTACATCCAGGGCGGTCAAAGCTCACCCGGGGGGGCCCAGGTGAACACCCTGAGATCTGCTCCCCAAGATAGATGACCCAAGATGGATGACTGGTCATGAGTTCTCCACACTTTTATAAGTTTGGTCTGTTAGCATATTGGGGCCAGATCTCCCAATTAGAGCCTCAGATAATGAAGTAATTCACCCCAAGTTTGCCCCCCTTCATCAATGGCTGTTTACAGATTTTGGGCCTGAAGCAGTAAGGTGTCCTTGAAGTCCAGGCCTGAAGAGGGATTGTTTTTTCTAATAAGGTGAGTTAACACCTTTATAACCTTTATATGGGCTTTAGAGTTACACACTGGGAATTGCAGGGTTACAAGTATATGAGAAATATAAAAGCCAAAATTCTAAGGCATCAATAGCTTGACTGAAGAACTCCTGGTTTCCATACTCTAAAACATGCTTAGTGAGCAGCAGACAGATATACGGGTTCTGTATAGGTTCCTCTACCTCGTCATATCAAGGGACTATGAGCTGCAGCTTTGAGTTTTCCTTATCTCATAGAAAACATTGCCAGCCTCTCTCCTATCATTCCCTAACGGTTATTAACAGAAAGCCAGAAGCTGAACTTCCTTATAAGACCCAGACTGTCAGAAAACTTGAAGACAGCCCCAAGGTTTTTTTTTGGGTCCTAAAAAGAAAAGGCTGAATACCTTGTGTTGTTTGTTTCTTACCCTGACTAATATGTGTAACTGAAGTGCATAAGAACTCTGTGCAGATCCTGTCAGGGATTTATACTGAATATTTGGTCCCTTCCAACCTCCATTATTTTGTGTTCATGATCCTCTCCTCCTCTGCAGCAGCTGCTGGAGGCTCTTCCTTTGCCATTCTTGGTTCTTTTAACCTGATCATGATGAACATGTTTGTAATTTTTTTTATTTCCTGGAGTTCTGGAGGCGAAATAGCTGCTCACTAGTTGAGCACAAGTTATTAAACTGCTTTTTCTTGCCCAAGAAGCGATGCATCCTCTCTGGATCTGTGTGATGGTATCAGTGACTGACCTGGAGGCACCTGTGCACAAGGGTTATACCTGAAAACACCTGTAGTGGTTGTCTGGAAGAGCAGCCCAGTTTTCTGATATTGGAAACCTTAACTCAAAGTGATGCTTTCAAATAAGGCTTCCTTCCTTCACCTTAGTTTCATTTATAGACTATATTTTTAGAAAAGTGGTTTTAGGGAGTCTTCCTCTTGGCAAACATAGATTGCATGAGCCCAGTGCTAAAACCTACTGAGCTGTGAAAACATCACCTGATTATTAAATATGCGTTAGGACTTGCCACACAAGGAAACTTATTGATATAATTGCACTGGTGTAATTATGCTCAGACGATTTCCTGTGTCGACAAGCCTTTCGATGCAACTCGTTTGGCCCCTTCTCATTTAGTAACTCATTAGGCCTCTGACTGCACATTAAAATTGCATAATTCTGTGCTAAAAAATCTCCAGCGTGCAAGTTTAATGCTGACTGGCAGCGCTTCCAGCATGCTGAGCAGACCAGCAGTTAAGCTTTAAAAAATGGTGAAGGACAAAAGAAATGAACGCTCCAAGTCTGGGAAATGGTTATGGAGCAAACGGTCCTGAGAAATCATCATTACATAATTGTGTGGATTCTGGAGTCAAAGCTCGTCGAAGTGTGTGGCTCATTCACACCTTTTATAGACAGGGAGTGTCTTGGCCTGCTCACTCCTTGAGTCACTCTTATCTCTGATTTTGATCCTCTGTAATGTGCTGGAGTAGGAGCAGCCAGCCTTGCGTTTGGAATAGTTTTCAATTTGCAAACATTTGTTTTACTAACACAGCATTTCTGTGATTGCCTGGGTTTTCTTTACTGCCGCCTTTCCTCCAACTCTCTCTTTTGACAGAGTAATTTTGTTTCATTGTTAATTTTATTTCATAAAACTGTCACAAGACTGTTATTTTTCTAATATCTGTCTTTTCCAGATTTTTTTTTTGGGTAGAAATTGCTGGTTTTAAGATTGATAGCTATGAACATTTAGTTTATGTAAATGAGATGAATTATAACAGGAAGTCTGTTTTCTTTCCTGATAAAAGTAAGCCTAAAGACAACATACAGGCACTTCATTATTCCACACCCAGCTCACCTTAATTCACATCTTGAAAATGGGGCTCTTGATGGTCTCAATCATCATATCAAGGCTGAAATGTTCTCATTATTTATTTTATCATCTGGCAAATGATTGAGGAGCTTCCAATACTTATCACATGGATGCTCCAGTTTAGTAGTCTTTCATCTTTTTTCTATTTCCTTCTTCCCTTGACAGCACTTTAAAAGTAAAATCCAGGAATACATTTAGATTTTCCAACCCTTTGAAATACTGTCTCTGGAAGCATCATCTGTGTTCACTAAGGCGTCTCCACATGAATTTTGGCAGTTTCCTTGGGCAGGGCATCACTTCCAGCTCAGATGGCCAGTGGTATCTCCGGTAACAAACCTCACCAGGCTCCAAAAGCTTCCCAGTAGGAACTTTTGCACTAAGGAAAATATTTCTGTAGTGATACAGCTTCTGTTGTATTTAAAAATGAGTGAGTGGTGGGAATTCTGCAGGAGTGCTTGAACAGGGAGATGAGGCAGCTGAATCACTTTGAATGTGGCAATTTGATCGAGACTCAAGGCTTCTGTCATGTTTTGATAGAAATTTGAGCCTTATTACTCTGTTCTGTCAACACTAAATTCAATATTTTGCGATTCTACCCTTCACAGCTGGTTGCTGTAATAAGTTCTACACAAGATAGTTCGATTTTTGCATTCTTAATTTGAGGCAGTAGTCCAAAAAGAATTCAGATCAGTGGTTGCAGTATTTAGTTTTTTTCCCCTGAAGTTCAATTCCCATCCCTCAGCTCTGTAGCTGACACATCCGTGTCTGTTTTAGGCGGCAGAAATGTAGGTTGGGTGCTTATCGGGTCACCGCTGCTGTTTAATAAACAGTACTTATCTCCTTGAAGCAACACCCTGCCCTAAATAAGTTTGCCTTGGGAGTTGAGTCAGAAATAGCTTACCTTTTTTTTTTTTTTCTTTAATTGGACCCTAAAACCCAAATAATTGAAAAAACTACTAAAAATGAAAATACAGGGTGGCAGTGGCCCTGCTTTCTGGACAGCTTGGTCCTTTTTTCTCTCTGTGAGTCATGCAGGTTGTAAAATTCTGTGTTCACATCCTTCCCCAGGAGTTTGTGCTTCTCTCAGCATTTCATCTTTATTCTCAAAATTGAGTCTGAGCCCTCACTTTTATTTACTGTTTGTCACTAAAACTCCAGGGGAGGAATGATGTTGTTGAGCAATGTGAGTTTGTGATGATCCCTGAACACTTACAGCTCTGTTACACTCTGTGAAGTGCCGAACAATCCCATTTTAATACAGAGGGAGGAGAATGTATTGCTTAATTACAAAATTACTTAAATTGGCAGCATAAATAGCTTGTGGAGGTGTGTGTCCCCTTCCATGGTGCTTGCCTTTGTACTTCCAATTTTTAAGTTTAATTTTTTTGGTATTTCTGCAAATTAGTCATGATATACCAAATCTGGCACAGGAGAGGAACGGCAGTGGAATTAGGATGTGGCAGTAGATACAGAAATGTTAGAAGACATAACAATCAGCAGCAAAGAGAAAGGAAATGCTTAATATTGGTAACAGTTGGCCAGGTGATAGTGGTAAGGCAGTGCATAATGCAGCTGGAATGCAGAGCATGGATAACAAGAAATGGAAATGTTAAAATACAGGAGCCTGGACAGAAAATTAATATATTTTTGAATGGGTGGTGTTATGGGGGTCATGGAAATACACAAGAAAAAAAATCACAGAATAAAATGAATGGCTAGGACATAATTTTCAAATGGGAATGTTATGTTATGGAAAGACGTAAATAAAAATGTGTGCAGTGGTGATCTGTAAAGGATTCAGCAACAGAATGACTGAAAAAATATGCGGGAGAGAGATTTTTCGGTGTAGGGAAAATGATGGGGGACAAGATTCTGGAGGAGTAGAGGTGGCTGCTTGGTGCACATCCAATCCCTGATCAGATTTGGGGGTGGATCACAGAAACCTTTGGCTTATTGCATGTACAAATATTTGTGGGAGTATTTTTTCTGTTACTTTCCAGCTGTAGTGATAATGCTATAAATAACTTTGTTAGGTGTCTTATCCGCAGCAGATTCTTTCCACTTAATGACACTGACACTGTGAATTTGTCACACCAAACAAGGGGATATGGTGACTGCAGGGCCACCTGAGTGAGGTAATCACCATCAGAAAACCATAAAGTAAGCAGAGGGCCTGTAAGTGTTGGGGACAGATGAAAATTTGTGTCTTAAAAATCAAGATGTGTAGGAATTTAGAAAAAAAATTGCCAAAGTTTGAGCAGAATTAGTGAGCTGGGTGTTTTGTCTTGCCTTTGGGGGTGGAAGTGCATAAAGGTCAGATGCAGAGGCGGATGGGCTGCTTGTGGCTGGACTGGGTTACAGAGAAGTGTCTGCAGCTAAAGTGATGCTTTGCTCTGTTTTTCAGGGCAGGTGTTGACACTGCAAAGACAAGCTGGGGGAATAATATTCAAATGAAAATTGCTGTATTGCCGTTGAAGGCAAAACTGAAGTAGTGAAACCTGAAGTTTTAGGTCATGGAAATGCAGGTCTTCAGCAAAAGGTGTCTTTAATGTGTTGATCGAGTTAGTGTTGGAGAATCACAGGTTTTAATGGCAGTGTTTATAAATGGAGGGGATAAAGGAAATTGAATTTGGGTAGCGTGAATAAAAAGGGTGGATGCCTCAGAATATGTTTGGGAGACAAGATCAGAAACAAGATATTAAAAAAATAATAACAAAACCCTCTATCATCTTCTCAGTGTCAAATCTGATTAAATATTTGGTGCACGGGGAAATTGGTGCTGAAAGTTAATAGGATGGTAAAAGTAAGGAGATACTGATGAGTGGGAGACTGGCCATGGGAAGTGTTGAAGGGTAAAGTGGGGAAATGATGCTACTAATGTTGGTAATGGTTTTATTATTTCATTAACAAACATTGCATAAATGTTAGGAATAAGTGCATGGAACTTCATCAAGGGGTATAGGAGGCATTGTCAGAAAAAGGAAGATCTGAGCATCGTTCAGAAAGCAGCAGGGTAATAGATATGGATTAGAAAAATAGATACATTAAAGACAATATAGCTGGGAGCTAATAGGGAACTGGGAGATGATCATAACAACTGGTGCACATGCACTAACTGGTCACTGAATGGCCTTTACAAGGCAGTGGTACAGCAGGAAAAAGCAGTTTAGGGCTCATTAATCTGCCTTTTCCAGTTTGGAGATGAAAGCACTGGTGTGGTTATCACTTAGTCTTCTTCAGGAAAGGTGAGCTGAAAATGCACTGGCTTGAAAAATGACTGGAAGGATGAGAATAATGAAGCCTGATTTATGAGAATGGACTAACATAAGGAGTATGTCCTAGAATTAAGTGTTAAATGGGATTTTGGTTTAAATCTAAAAATGCAGCCAGGAGTACTCAGTCTGAAGGCCAGCAAGTATAACCTGCCAAGGAATAAATAAAAATGGAAGGATGTTTCTGAGCATTAGAGCATCACAGTTCTGGAACAGCTTTCCAGTAGGGAAAGCGAGGGTGGAAAAGTGGTGACTGTTAATGAAGGGATGTGGATTGTTTCTGGTGCTAGCAGAGAGCTGAATTTGATAATCCCAGGAAACCACACCTGGATTCTTACATAAGGAATGAGAAGCCTCCTGGGTTGTTTCACATGTGAAGATTTTGCTGCAAGTTGTTATTGCTCCAGAGCACAGAACACCTGAGTACTGAGGGTGCAGGAGTTTGGAAGCTTGTACTTGAGCTGGTACCTGACACACTTCTCCCTGAATTTTTAGTAGACTTTCTAGGTTGAAACAATGGCAAACAGCTATTGTGCTTCTGCTTCATGTTGTCTGAGCAGCAGCTCATGTTTGAGCTCAAACATGCTGCTCTTTAGCAGCAGCAGTAGAGTATTTGCTGTTTTCTGTGTAAAGGAAGCAGTAGGATATAGTTCAATTCTAATACACAGTGTTTTGCAGAGAGCTGTGGCATGGAGGAAAGTGGTGGAAACTGCATTTTATAGGTGTTTGCTCAAATGATTGTGGTTAGGTTTGTTTTGAAATCAAGGTTCTTCCCTGTAAGGAAATTCTTGGTTCTCGCTTTCCTGCTTGGCCTGTGAAGTTGCCACCAGCTGACTTGTGGTGTAGGAAAATGCAACTGATTTCAAGATTTAGTTCAATAATTGGGACAGGAAATACAACAAATGATGACCCAGCATGAGAAAAAGAAAGAAAGAAAAAAGAATTCATGGTCTCCTGAAAGCGGGGTGTGGGGGTTTTTGGCATTTTTTAGGTTTAAAAAGAGTCTCCGTTTAAATGTGTTGTGCTTCACTGGTCAAATAGCCTGTAAATTTGTTTAAATGTCAGTTTGATACAGCTGATGGCTAAGTTGTGCTTTCTCTATTTTTCAGTGCTCACACCTCCTCCGCCATTGCCACCACCAATACAGGGATATGCCTTTAAACCTCCTCCTCGACCAGATTTTGGCACTTCTGGGAGAACAATCAAACTGCAGGCCAACTTCTTTGAAATGGACATTCCTAAAATAGATATCTACCATTATGAATTGGATATAAAGCCAGAAAAATGTCCTAGAAGAGTTAACAGGTAATACTTGTGCTTTGCCTTTCCTCAGTTTATTTGCAGTCTTGTTTTTGAAAATGCTGGAGCCAGGTGTCTTCATTGATGCCTGTGAAGATATGTCTGGCTTTAATCAGTGATTGTAGTGATCACTTCCAAGTTTGCATATCCATCAACAGGATATGCATACCCTTTTTTTTTTCCTCCAAGTCTTTACTTTCATTGAATTTGTCAGCATCTTAAGATGCTGCTGATTGAAGCCATTGGTGACAGATGGATAAACTCTATTAGCTCTGGTGAAGCTGGGTCAGTATAAGCCAACTTGATAAATATGGTTTAGTATTGCCTGGTTAAATATTGGAGTGTAATTGGCTAATGAGTCCTTCAGCAGGGAATTGCTGTTACCAGCTTGTTTTCCCACCTTTCCCTACTCACAAGGGGAAGCAAAAGCCATTTGTTTGCAGGAGAGGATTGTGGAGGTACTAAATCAGGTAGGAAATTATCCTTCATCAGTAGATTCTATATAAGGGAAAACTATGCTCCTGAAACAAATAGCAAGGTGAAAACATGGATCAGCTGGCCAAGGAAACAAGCAGTTAGGTCTTGCATTTGGCGTGTGTGCCCTGTTAGTCAGAGCATGCAACCTCATTGACTTGAAAAAGAGCGGTGTTGCCAGAAGTGAAACTTGAGAGCAAGACTTGGCACTAATTGGAAACCACAAGTGTCATCATTGTAACTACCTACATCTTGACTGTGGAGGATCAGAATGGCCTGTTTATATATTCAAGAGCAAAGCCTTTCCTTGTTAAAAAAGGTCACATGGGTGGAATATACAGTCATGAAAATGAAAAAAAGTGTGGAGTCAAAAAAGCCACCCGAAAGCCACAGTTTTCCTAATGAGAATTAATAAACCTGAGGGCATTCTCTGTTGTTGTACTGAGGAGTTGGTAATGATAGTGTGTTCACAAAGCAACATCACTATGCTTTGCTGCCCTGTTTTTTTTCTTGCGGTGATCTAAGTTTAATTTTTCAGCTAGTTGAGAACTAAGTTTAATTTTAAAAGCAAACACTTCTGTTAAGTGTATTAAGCTGAACTGTCTTCTTGCCCAAGGGCAACTGCTGATTTCACTGAGATGCTCTTACTGCACTGGAGCACTGAAAAACACTTGGAGCAGTCGCTTTTTTCATAGTGGGAGCCGTGAGAGCTTTGCTTTCCTTAACTGATATCCCTGCCACCACTCCAGCCCTGCCAGCTGCTGCTGGCTGATCCAGAGTGCCTCTGTAGCTCCTCTGGGAGCCAAGTGCTGCACAGCTCGTGTGAGTTTTCTGTGTGATCACCTCCCTTACAGTCCAGTGTGTGGGTGCTTGCCAGTGGCAGAGAGCATAATTATTAAAGCAGTTTTTCCTCACTGAAAAGGCAGATTATGTTCAATAGGAAGTTCTATCTCCAATGCCAGTGAATGACCTGCTCTGCTTTGTCAGGTCAATCACTCCTCTTTTGTGGTAACAGAAGCAGGTACAGATCTACACAGATTAAATGCCTTTTGCAGTAAGCAAAGATGTGGTAAATGCATTCAGCAGTGGTGTGGTGCATGTTTTTCAGTGCAGTGTGCTAAGAATACAAATTGGATTCACTTGCTGAAGCGTGTTTTATTTCTTTTGAGTGCTTACTGCTCTATGCTGTAGATGTACCTGCAGTCACCTGCACCTGGGTTTTTGTGAGCTGTGACCTTTTGGTCCTATGTGTATTCCTGTATTTCTGTGTGTGCTTTATATGTTGTAACCCCTAGAAAGGAGAGAGATATATTTTATTGTTTGCTCTAGTCCCTCATCTGTCCCAGCTTTGTTCTTCAGTTTTACTCCAGCTTGTACTGTGGCCCTGCAGACCCACTGCAGGATGTGTCCAGTGTATGAGCAAGTTCCACACTGAGACATAAGCTGGAGCAGGACTTGAAAACACACAGCTGAGACAAAGTGCTCCTGAATTAATACAGTCTGGCTGCAATTCTTTATGTTGTTGGTTCTGCACTGTTGGTGCTCAGTTTAATTCACAAGGGCTTGTACAAGGTGCAAGGTGAACTCTGCCTGCAGTTGACAGCCCAGGGTCCTTGGTGTGCTTGCATGAGCTCGGTAGAACAGTAGTCCCAAAGGGCTCAAGTTAGTGAAGTGGTAAATAACTCTTCTTTTAACTTCACATGGAGAAAATAACTTATTTTTCATTAAAATATCTCCACCCACAGCTGAGAAGCACCATTGCTAAATGTGGTTGTGGTTTGAAGCTTGAAAACATTAATTAAGTGGAAGTGTT
This sequence comes from Ptilonorhynchus violaceus, assembly GCA_013397565.1. Lineage (NCBI taxonomy): Eukaryota > Metazoa > Chordata > Aves > Passeriformes > Ptilonorhynchidae > Ptilonorhynchus > Ptilonorhynchus violaceus. The sequence continues at coordinate 44,426 of VZRJ01007873.1, read as the reverse complement.
CATTTTTTTATATAAAGCAGTTCACACAATTGGAAGAACTTGCTCAGAAAGAGTGGGGTTTCCGTGCTTGGGCTTAAACTCAATGTTGAAAAGTACCTCCTTCCTCCCACCCTCCCAATTATGTACTTGTTCAGTCAGACACTCAGACCTGAGGCAGATATGACTGGGTCAGGTTTGAGTCATGCTTCTCAGGAGGTCAGAGTTTCATTCAGTGGTCACATCTTATTTTGAGATAAGCCCTGGGACACAGCAAAGAAATTGCCAATTAAAACAGTCTTAATTCTTTTCGTGCATGAGTTCAGCTTCATCTCAGATTTTGCAGCACTATAATACCTAACTGTGTGCTGGGTTAATTATCTTGCCAAGTCAAGGCACATGAAACAGTCACCTGCTGCATCTCTGAGCTGGAAATTGTCAGGAACAGTGGTTTCCTTTCTGTGTCACTTTAACCTCTTGCCCCTGACTCTGTTAAGATGGCAGAGTGCTCATGGATTTGGGGTATTACAGGTAGCCTGAAGGATGTCTCTGTGGGACATTGGGACCAAAGACCTTTGGCATCAAAGGGTGTTATTATTCCTACTGGCCTCTCATTGACTGCTGAACTGCTTTGCGAGACCAGTGTGTAAACACTGTGGTTTGACAAGAACTGTGTGAGTGGTTTCCCCATTCATACAAACATGCAATGTAATTCCAGCTATGCTTAAATGAATGTGAATTTTTAACATTCACAGGTCCCACAGTGCACATACCCAGTTTTGTTGGGTGGATCCCAGTTTTGTTGTGTGCATGAAAAAACTGCATTTAAAAGTTATTTTTCTCAGTGAGCTGCAAAAAGTTTCACTATTGCTGTTGTCATAAACTGTTGTCCTTACACTGAGGCTGTAAGATGGGATAATGATATTTTTGAAAGCTGCTCAGGCTGCTGAGCTTTTGATCCAGGGTCCTCTGCAGAAAGGGCTGTAGGACAGGGCAGCAGAAGCCCCAGGAGCTACCACACACCTCTTGTTTTGAGCTTGAGGGAACGCAAGCTTTCACTTCACCACTTCCAGTACATCACAGAAAAGAGGAAGGAAAGTTTGAATCTGAAAAAACCTAAAAATAGCAGTTTTAAGAAAACAGTTTAGTCTGTGAAAAGGTTGTTTTTAATTTAGATCTCTCAAACAAATCTTGCCTTGAATAGACAGAAGTTCATTTACCTTTCATTTACCTAATGCCTCTATTGGTAAATATTAGTGTTGGTATTCGTCTGCTACTTAACATTCAAAGGAGAAAGTTGAATTAACTTAATCTTTTTCTATTTTCAGAGAAATAGTGGAGCATATGGTTCAGCACTTTAAAACCCAGATTTTTGGGGATCGCAAACCAGTGTTTGATGGAAGAAAAAACCTCTATACAGCTATGCCACTTCCCATTGGGAGAGACAAAGTAAGTTTTAAATAGAAAAATTTCTACAGATTTTAATGTGGTATTTGCACAACGTTTCTAATAACTAATAGAAACTAATTTTCTGTTTCTGATTTTCTATTTCTGGAATAGATGTCTCTATTGTTGCCACTCTGCTTAGGGTGTGGTTGGCCAGGACACAAGCGTGAGGTTGTTGCTGTCCAAGTGGTCACTCCCTGTTCTATATCCCTTCATTCCTCCCTCTCTTTCTCCTAACTGGCGTGGTTTCTGCTGCTTTGGGGAACTGGATCAGCTGCCCCACGGAGCTGACAGGCTCCAGACTGGCATTAGGGAGGAAGTGAGAGCACAGCTGAATTTGGGAGAGGGGAGGGAAAATACTGCTCTGGGCAGCAACAAGCTGTTGAGTCACCTCACTAATCTCATCAAGGCCCACTCTAAGGTTATTCTCACTATCAGTAGCTGGAAGAAGCTCCTGCATCTCTCTGTTGCCTGTGTTGGAACCTCTCTTCCCTAATCCTTTATGACTGAGGGCCAAATTAATTTACATTGCACAGGTTAAGACCTGCAATCTTTGCCCTTTGGGGCAGTTGGAGAGGACTCCTGTTGTGTTTGCCAGCTCTCTGTGGGGCGGTGACCTCTTTGGGCACTGCTTGTAGCTGCTCCTGTGCCCATTGACTGCTGGAGTGGAAGGGACTCTGTTGGAACATGCTACAACACAAGCCCTATAAAATAATTTAGCCTATGCATCTGTGATCCAATATCAGGCAGAATTTTCTGTGCCTTTTTTCCTTTAGGTGAGTGCTTGAGGGAGGACTGATGCTTGCTTGTTGCTACTACAGTAGTTCCCTTCTGCTGTGGGTGTAGGGCGAGGCCTGCTCAGTTACAGGGGAGGACTCTCCTATCTCACAGGAGCTGATTACAACTTAACTAGACAAAAATAAAATGTAAGGAGGGAAATACAGAGAAATGTGGAAACTGGGAACCACTCAGGCCCTGTGAAATTCAGCAGCTATAAGATAGTTGAGGCTGTCCTTTGCTGTCTCGTATGCTTGTGCAGTGCTTGACACAGTTAATAGTTCTACCTGAATCAAGCTCTTAATCTCATATGTGTAAGTTTTATTTCCCCCCAGTCTGTTTCAGTGAATGCCATGTGGTAAAGATCGGTCTCTACTCCAGTGTTAATTATTTTTCATTAACCAATAAGGTAATGTCTGGGAAAACTATAAAGGAATCATTTCAAGTCTTAGGATATTTTTCCCCCTGCTTTCACATACAGTATTCCAGTTCCTACAGCTTTGGCACACAAGATTGCAAAGTATTTGCCAAAGGTGGAAGGATACTTGATGAGGGTCTCTTAGGGGTTTAAACAGCTCTGGATGCACTCAGAGTTGCCTTATAAAACTTTCCAAGTTGTGGATGATTGACAATATACTGTATGACAAGTATGAAGTTCTGCATTTAATAAGTAAAGGTAAATAAAAAATTATTTATCTATAGAGGATAAACAAGGATCAAATTAATCCTCAAATCAAATGAGACTTCATGAGATGCAGGTTGACCCTACTTGCTCTGACAAGATAACCATTTTGGGTGGGACAGAATTAACGGCATCTTTCAAGTCAGCCTTTTCCCAAGTGTAAGTTACAACATTCATTTGCACGGACACAAGGACATTGGGGCGTCAAGAGCATTTCCTGCTGGCACACTGTCCCTAAACTTCCATTTTAGTATGTATAATTGAGTACATGTGGACTTTAAAATCCAGAGCATCAAGAATTGAGTCCTGTTGGGTCAGCAGGCACAGGCACAAAAGGAACATCTCATCCAGTTCCCTGTCTTGCCAGAGCAGTGATCATTTGGAATGGGTGGTCACCGAGCAGAGTGTGTGTAGGGGAGTTCAGCGTGAGGTAGTTCAGGTGGTTTCATCTGTGGCTCACATTTAGGCTCAGTTTCAATAAACTCCTATTTTTTCCCCTGTTTCCCATGGGATATAGGACTTTGTCAGTTGTTCTGCTCTACATATATTAATGCTACCCTGGAGGAAAGAGCTAAAAGAGATAAATCTTGAGCCATTTTAAATCAGACATGGGGAAATTTAGCTTAATGAAGGGAATTTTTACATGGTGCTAAATTGGTTTAAGCATGATTTAAACTGGTATGAAGCTTGTAGGTATTAGGACTTTCCGCAGCATAATTAGATTAGTTTTCTTTGGTGGGTTTTTTTGACTGTTCTGTACATAACAAATGTAGGAAGTTTACTGCACATCTGATTACATTTAGGATCATATTGAAAAGATTAATGGACATACCATGATTAATCTAAGTGGAAGACCTTTATTTACTTGCAGTATGCAGTGGTGATGGAAGAACTGATGCTAAACAGAGGGTTGACACCAAATTGCCAAGGTTTTTTCCCCTCCTACTGCTCTTTTAAGTTAATTAATGCACTGTGTCCTCATCTCTTGTAGGTAGTGGTTGTTCTGGCCTTGTTTTTCTTGTCCTTGCTGACAGCTCTGCTTCTTTTATAACTTTTTCTTCTTTATAAATACTTTTCTGCTTGGCTTTCATGGTTATCAAACCTGTTTTCATTCCTTCTTTATTGTACCTTATTTTCCCCTCTTTAATTTCTCCATTTTTTTTAGACCTTTCAGAACAAATACGGAATAGGTAAATATTGATATTTTCTTAGTTTTTACTTGTACACATTGAGAAGAAAGAAGTGTATAGGACACTGCCAAGGTAGGAAGATTATTAATAGTCTCCTCTTTCCTTGTAGGTTCTACACAGCCAACCCAAGTCACTTCTAACAGCAGCTTTGTATTCAATTCCTGCATTGCTTGTGTATTTCCCTAAAATGTCCTTTTGCAGTTAAAAGTTGGAATTTAATTTAAACTGAACTTGGAAGTTTTCTCACCTAGTCAGATTCAAGAGCAACTGATGTATCTTAACCAACATTTTAATTAGTCTTTAATTAGAAAAACAGTAACTATGAATGAATCAAGCAGCAGTTTGATACAGGAATCCTGCTGCTATTGCCTTTTCCAGAAGGAAAGTGTTAATCCTGTCTGTGGCCACAAACTTACTCCTCTGACTTTTGCCTGTTTGAAGTACTCCTAAAGACTCTGGACATGACAGAAGCAGAGCTCTTTCCTAAATCCATAGTTTGAGGTTTCCAAACAAGTCAATGGGAAGTTGGCACCCAAATATTTGATTGGAAACCATTCTTGTTTTCCTCTGAATGTCTGGGAAGGGAAAGCTCTTGGATTAATAGAGAAAATGTACATTGTATGCTCAAAGCATGATAAAATAATCATGTGATGTTGCATACATTTTATGGAGTAGAAGGAATACTAAGAATTCCTCAGAAACACATGGTCAGGTTTAATCTTTATTGTTTTTAAACAGTGATATGCTGATTTGTATGAGTCATTCAGACCACATCAGCTTCAAGACCTGTTCTTTTTAAGAATGGCTTTCAATATTTTCTGCAGGATTAATGATTTTTCACATCCTGACAGTACAATCCCTTTCATTTGGCTCCTTAGCTGCAGAATTATGTCAACTCTGTTGTGGTTTAGCAGTGGTTCTATAGGTAGCAGGTTAGTGACTGAGACTGTGTTGTTTTGTTTTTTTTTTTATTTGGGGGTAGATAATAAATCAAACCTTAATTTTTGCTTTAGAGTTCATCCCTAATAGTAAAGGACATAGTAAAATTCCCATCTAAAACTACTGTCTTAATTTTTTAATATTTTAATTATCTGCCAAACATGAGTGTGTTCATTTGTCCTTAGAAGTACAGAGTGGGATAAATAAAATATTACTGAGAGTGAAAAATTCTGATTAGCAGTGCCTAAAAGTATATGTGAGCTTTTGCATGTGGATTAAAGACATGCTTTTTTAATATTTTTATGAAATTTTTTTTTTAATAAGCATAAACTTTTTCAGTACTATGGAAATCTAAGTCAAGTGAGATATTTAAGGAAAAAAACAAACAGGAAAGTTGGATTTAAACCTCACTTACTTGAGTCTTAATGCAACTCATTTGAAGTGGTGTTAGACCCAGCAGAAAAAACTGTTTGGGCCAAATTCAGCAGTCACAGCTCTGCTAAACTTAACTGGTATTTGCAGCTGAGCACCTGGAACAGAAATTCTCCAATCCTGGGTGTTTTACTGCAACACAGGAAGTCCCATTCCTCATCATTTTCCATTCCATCATGGTGAAGGAGTTTTGTAAATTGAAACGCAGAGAGGAAAAAAAGTAAAATTAAATCCTTTTTTTTTTAGAAGAAGGGTACCAAAGGTTAATAATGAGATTAGTTGTGTATTAACAGTATTGGGAATAAGTATAGAATGGCTGGGGTGGGAAGGGACCTTAAAGGTCATCGTGTTCCAACCCCCTGCCATGGGCAGGGAGGGACACCTTGCACTAGACCAGGTTGCTCAAGCAGGAATTACGAAACTTGATTTGGAGGAGAAGTTGCAGGTCAGGTGTGACAGACATCTTCCATCTGCTGTAAATGAGATGCCAGTTGAGGAGCTTTTGATGGCGTGGTGGAAAAAAAAGACTTCATGGAAAGCTTCCAACCTGTGTGAGCTGAAAACCTGTCCCTTTCTTTGCACAGCTTTCAGCAGGGTTGACCTTCGGGGCCGGATTCTCAGCAGTGACCTCACGATGAGACTCCAGTTCCCATTGCTCTCCCACAGCTGTGCAGCTCCTGCCTCTGCTCGAGTCTCCTGGGGAATGACGTTTGTGCTAGAGGAGACATACAGCTGTAATATTAATTTTGTGTGCCTACTGTAGATGGGCAACTCATTTTTGAGCACATGGGGAGGCTTCTTATTTGTGTTTTATATTTCCTTCCTATTTTTGGACCGAGGAAGCAAATTGTTGCAGGAGACCAGATACTGGCAGATATTAGTTTGCTGTTACTCACCTCTTTTTTCCTAGCCCACTAATTACAGTTTGTCTGTTAAGTGGATGCATTTTATATTTAAATTGCAAGCTCCCTAGGACAGGAAAATACAACGTTTTTGTTTGTATCCAGTACAAAGGATACTCTGATCTTGTTATTTCTTGCAGTCACTCCCAGACCTCCTGATCCTTTCAGACAAGCCTTAATTTTAGTCGGCTTAAGAACTTTGTTGCTCAGACTTTCTTTGTTTCAAGAAAGAGGAGAAATCAGCATTACAAATAATTGCAAGTAATTGGCTGGAGTAATTTACCATTATGTAGTTTGCCACTGTTTTTTAGACAAAAAATTCAAAGTAAGGCATAACATGGCAAAGAAGTGCCCCTGTTTCCTGCCTTATACCATCACTGCTACTTGGGGGTTGTAGTTTATTCTTTCTTAAGTATTTAAAAATAAGAGGGTTTTGGCTTGATGGATTTTGTGGGTTTTTGTTTTTTTTCTCTTTTTTAAAGCTCCTATCTTCTCTTGTTTGAACTGTCTCTGCAGCAATAGTGTAAAAAGCACTCTTGTGCTCTAGAGAGCAAATACCAGAAATTCATGAATCTTGGCAGGTGGTGACAGCCCATGTTTTATTTTAGGCATGCAGGAGCTGCCATGAGCAGTGATGCACTGGGACGTGGTAGGGATCTGAAATCAGGTTATCAGATCTTCGCCGAGACCTCCTGGTTGATACAAGCACCTCCAAATGACAGTGTTGCCTCACAGAGGGAGATAGATGCCAGCTGGGAAGCATGCCAGGCTTCTGAAATACCCCTTTGAGAAGATGTAGCTGTAAAAAGAGGCTGTACCTAATGTATGCTGTTGCTTCATCACTGATTTTTGTCTCCTCCCCCGCTCCGTGGCGCTGTTCAGAGGAATCCATCGTCCCTTCCAAGCCGCTTCCATTCTCCCCCCTTTCAATGGAAAGAATCATCTTGGTTTGTTGTTTGGCATTGTTGCAGGTGGAGCTGGAGGTCACGCTGCCAGGAGAAGGAAAGGACAGAATATTTAAGGTGGCTATAAAGTGGATGTCCTGTGTGAGTTTGCAGGCTTTACATGATGCTCTTTCTGGCCGGCTGCCAAGTGTCCCGTTTGAAACCATCCAGGCACTGGATGTAGTGATGAGGCACTTGCCTTCCATGAGGTGAGGGGAAGACCTTGACACCTTGGTTTAGGTGTTACTTGAATCCCTTTGGTGGCTCTTTGGGTAGTCTGTGCTCCCATAGCTCAGCCACAGCCGTGGCTGTCTGGCGATGGCAGGCTCAGGCAAGAGGCAATGCGGTGCTTTTGTGCTCGTCCAGTGGAATTTGGAGCCTCCAGCTGGGCCACGAGACCTTTTCCACAGTGTTTTTCAGAATGGCTCCATGTTTGTGTGCTCTCAGGTCAGGGGTGCCCTGCCATCTCCCTCTTTGCTCTGTAGCCTTGGAGAAGGAAGCTCTCCCTGAGTGGGAAGTACTTGGAGGTTGGTAGATGTGGAAGGGTGGTTTTAAAAGAACTTCTTACCCTGTTCCCGTGTGTCCTCGGACAGGTGTTTATTACCAATTTTGTATAAAGGGTACTGTGCTAAGGGGACATTAGTGTCACCCTGTGTGGCTATTTGGACAGAAGAGAAAAACTTGAAAATTATTTGTTTTGTTTTCCAAGTGGGATCTACAGCATTTTCGGTCACACCCAAGAGATACTGGGCTTAATTTTGCTGCCATGAAACAAATAACTTTAGACCATTGTGCAAATTATATTCAATTAGAAAGCAAAGAACAAAGTTTAGTGCGGCTGAACGTTCCTATTTTGAAGGGCTAAACAGGTAATACAAGTTAAATTTAGGTAAATGACTTTAAATAGCCTTGTAGTATGTTGACTTTATCCTCATACTAAAGGTTAAAAAAAGGAAAATTATTTTAATCAGGTTTTACAGCACAGAAAACAGCCCAGACTGTCAGAATCTTTGTTCAGAGGAACACATTGGTTCTGGATATGATTTGTTTGCTATTAAGTGTGCAGTCCTTAATTACCAAGATGAAAGATGGATCAGAAGTATTTGTTAGATCACTTGTTTACCCACACATAATGTCTATCTATTTTAGAGTATGGGGAGAGATTGTTACATTGGTGTTTTAATAGCAGAGATGTTTAATTATTTTCTTACAGAAGCACAGCTGAAATTTTAATCGAATGCAAATAAAAAGTTATTAATGCTTTTTCTTGGAATTAGTAGATATATTAAGGAGTATACTGAAAATAAATTTAAACTTGAGTAGTAGCCAGTTTCTTACTGTAACAAGCTGGATTTTGAGAGGTGTAACCCAAGTCCTGCCAGGAATCTCAGATTATTGGTAATTTGAAACACTGGCATTTCTGTGTTTTTGTGAATAGGAATTTTCATTAGTTATGGCTTTATTGCAATTTTTGCTTTAGTTTTCTGATATGAATTTATTTGCTTTATTGCAGGTATACTCCTGTGGGGAGATCTTTCTTTACAGCATCAGAAGGGTGCTCAAATCCTTTGGGTGGTGGCAGAGAAGTTTGGTTTGGCTTCCATCAGTCAGTCAGACCTTCCTTATGGAAAATGATGTTAAATATTGATGGTAGGTACTATAAAGTATTTTCTTGTTTCTTCTTTAATGGAAAGGCAAAAATTCAGTTCCGTTTGTTGGATTTCTTAAGAATTTCCTCTGTATTGTTGTAACACATCATTAACCTTTTTGTCTGCAGTGTCTGCAACTGCATTTTACAAAGCACAGCCAGTTATTGAGTTCGTATGTGAAGTTCTGGACTTCAAAAGTATTGAAGAGCAACAGAAACCTCTGACAGATTCCCAAAGGGTAAAGTTTACCAAAGAAATAAAAGGTAATAAATAAATTATATACAGCTGCTTTATTCTGTCTGATGTTTTGCCACTACTTGTTTTAAATATTTTCTGTAGCAGTTGCCTTAATGGGAGACAAACGTTTTCACTTTTGAAATTTATCAGTAGTGCCAGTCCCAGTTCCCTGACAAAGATATTCCAGTTCCTAATCTGATGATTTCTAACTGTTTATAAGACTGGGATTTCATGGTTTTTTAATTACCCGGTCTTAAATTTTTCCAGTTACTAATGTCAGGTTTTTCATATTTTGGATTTTGCTAATAATTTAGCAGTGTGTTTTTGCATACTTAAGCATCTGTCCTGCATATACTCTCCTGGAAGTAAATTAGTTAGTCAAGTGTGTAGTGACTGAATCAAAGAGAACAGGAGGATGAAATATTACTGGTTTTGTTCGCTGAAGGCTTTTTTCTGAAAAATGGAGATTCTTCCTTGCTGATCCTCTTGGTAGAAAGCAAGTTATAAGAGAAAAACAAACTCCAGAAATTCATCCTGCACCTTCCTTTCGTGTTTCCAAAAAATGTCAACAAAATTAGCTCTGCCCAACTAGGAGTTAGCAAGGAAAGTATAAATAAATCCTGAATTTGCACTGGTTGTAAATGTTTTGAAAAAATAATCAGGCACAGAATTGCTTCACCATGGCCTCATTCCCATGAGCTCCTAGAGAGGCTGTTTGGGTGTTCCACTCCACCCATACCCCCAATTCATTAGTTCAGGCTGGGTTGCAATAGTTGGAGGTCTTACAGACACTATGTTTAGACAGAAAGTATAAACAAGGGGTTTTGTTTCAAGGCGGTTGTGTGCCCTTTTTGTCCTTTCCCCATCCTGGACTTCCTTAGAGGTACAGAACTGGAATTTGCAGAATGTGCTCAGCATCGTCTATGAACTCTGGAGGCTTTGGGATTTCATCTTGTCTTTAAAATTCCGTGCTGAACTTTGGCTGAAGCTCAGGAGTTTTGAATTCTAAGACTGTAAATTGCTTTTTGAGTTCTGTCTGGGATACCCTTTGGGGCTAAATAGAATGGCTTTATTACACTGTTTAATTAGTCTTGTGTAGTAGTTTAGGTCTCACACCTTGCATTTGGAGAAATGGTGATTTGTGCTTTCCAATTTTTAGGTCTGAAGGTGGAGATAACACACTGTGGACAAATGAAAAGGAAGTACAGAGTGTGCAATGTCACCAGACGACCAGCAAGTCACCAAACGTAAAGTATTCTGCTGCTTTTTAAGCATATGTTTGATCTCAGGCTGGAAAAATATCTTGTCTGCCTTATTGACATAGAAGAAATTGTCTTGAAAAATGATGCTTTCTTTGGTTAATACCCTTAAAATATACCTAAAAGTATTTTCCCAGTTTTGCTGTTCTTTTTGTTCTATTTTTATACTATAATGAATATAATGGCATTTGAACCAATTCCTTTGTTTTAGATCTGGGGTTGTTTTTTTTTTTGGTTGGGTGGGGTTTTTTTCTTTAATTTATGGATCTCTTCAAAATTGAAAGAACAGGGTGTCCTATTTGTAGCCTAATGTTTCCCAAAACTGTTGAGTAGAAAAGTAGTGCCAATTGGGATCAGCTTCCTAATCTTGCTTATTGGCAATGTATTCTTCCTCTGGAAGAAATGTTTCTTTTTAATCACTAACCAGAGATTTGCAGGTAACTTGAATATGGAGGTATTGATTCTCATTTTTAATGAAGTAATATAAGGAACAAAACAAATATCAACTTTTTACAAGAAGATAACTGATCTTTTTCTGAATCTGGTATTTAATTGTTTGGGCTTTGTTTAGTCCTTCTTCACTATGCTTAACTTGTGCCAAGAAATGTGTTGAGGAACTGTGGGGAAGTATTTTGCATGAAGTAATAACTTATTTTCGTATTTGCTTTCCAACAGATTCCCACTTCAGCAGGAGAATGGACAAACAGTTGAATGCACTGTAGCTCAGTATTTTAAGGACAGGCATAAATTAGTTTTACGCTACCCTCACCTTCCATGTTTACAAGTTGGACAGGAGCAGAAACACACATACCTTCCTCTAGAGGCAAGTAAACTCAGAGATAATGCTGTATTTTGGGGATGGGGGAGGGGGATCAGAGGGAGAAAGGGTTCAAATGTTGGCAAACTGTTTTTTTGAGCAGCCAACTTGAGAAATTCTGTAGTGCAGCAACAAAAAAAAAAAGGGCAACAAACCAAAAAACAGTTGCACTGTGTTTAATTTCCTTTCTATGGGGATATTTCAGGTGTGCAACATAGTGGCAGGACAAAGATGCATAAAGAAACTCACTGACAATCAAACTTCCACTATGATTCGAGCGACTGCCAGATCAGCCCCGGACCGGCAGGAAGAGATCAGCAAGTTGGTGAGTGTTGTGTCAAACGTCAGTCAGGCGTAGGGATGAGCTGAGTTTTGCTCACCCTTAGCAGGTGCTGATGTGTTTGTGCACTGCACACAGATTATGAGCTTGGTTCTGTGAATTCTTATAATTCCAGATGCGGAGTGCGAGTTTTAACACCGACCCTTATGTCCGAGAGTTTGGAATAATGGTCAAGGATGAAATGACAGATGTGACTGGCAGAGTCCTGCAGCCTCCCTCAATCCTCTATGGAGGCAGGGTATGTCTAATGGGTACTCTGATGGCTTCCAGCACCAGCTGGGGTAACCACTGTGATATGGTTGTTTTATGTGAATTGTGTTGAGTGCTATGGGATAAAGTCATCATAGGTGTAATGTTTAGAATTTACATTTAGGTCGTCAAAGTCCTTGAATGTATTGGCCATTTTGCATCTCCCTCCATTGCTGCTTTATTTCTGAAAGTAAAACTGGGTTAAAAATGCCTTTTTTTCCCTTTCACATGCTCTTTTATTGTGTGTTGTGAGAAGCAGCCTGCAAATAGTGGTTCAAATTAATGTGTATGGAGAACAGAGACAACTTCAATTATCACTATATATTTGAAAATATACTGAAATAGTCCTGAAATTCTGGGTGGAGCAATTGTGCTTAGGGTAACTGTCTTAAGGTATCATCTCTATCAGCATGTCTTTCTCCAGAGCCATCTCTTCCTGTTGGAGTATTTACCCACAGGTTTTTATTTTACAATGGCTTTTCAGATGGCCTTTTAGACATAATCTTTCCACTGTGATGTCTTTTAAAATAAGCTTGAGAAACAGGATTTTCTATCAGTTATATATTGGGACTTGTTTTATGCAAGATGAAAGCTTTGATAGGTGGGGTAACTTCGTTTGTGGAGGCTTTTGATAAACATCTTCAGATCATGCATTGCCAGCTGAATGTAGTTCTGTCCCTGTGCACAACAGACTGGGAGAGGGTAAAACCATGATGGGAGAAGGCCTTGAGTCTTCTGCCTAAAGTTCTTGAGACAACTTGGGCAAATTAGCTCAAATCTTCCTTCAGTGGCAGGTGAAGGTACCCCAGCCATCTGTCCCTGATCCTGACTGGGGGAGTGCTCTCATGAACTATTCTGGCACCAGGGGAATGGGGGAACTTAATGGCAGATGAATGTTGGAAAGTCCTAGTGGGGGAAGTACTGCCTGCAGCACACACAACTCTTTGCAGAATCAATTACCAAATTCATGTGTGTGTCCTGAAAAATTCCTGTAGGTTTTAGCTGTTGCTGCTAGGTGAGAAGCAAGACATCACGGTAACTTGTCTAAAACATTTATCAGTATTTATTAAGGTAATTAACATCACCAAAATTACTTTAGTTGTCTTATTACATCCTTTGTCCTCTAAATAATCCATCACAGCAATATCTGCTTGATGGGAGAAACAAAAGTGTTGGGCAGGGCAAAGTTGAATAACTGATCACCTTTTTCAGCTTCTTCACATTTTTCTGGAATTGTGTGAGTGACATTGAACCACTATTTGCCTTTACTTGGTGGTGTGTAAAATGTTGATAGTACTTAATTTAAGTCCCTTTTGGAAAGTTCACTGAGCAGTTGTAAAGTCACTGTAGAAATGTACGTTCTTGTTAATGTTCTGTACCAAGCATGAATCTGACTTATTCTCCATATGTAATTTCTATCTGCTGCGGATTTATGCAACCAAAGGCAATGATCAGCAATAAAAATGAACAATGTGAGCTTTATTTTTCACCTGGCTAGCAAGCTATCTTGCTACACTGATAAAATGATTGTTGCAAGATAGGATGGATGTTTGTACAGGGAGAGGATGACCTGAGAGTATAAATCACCTGCCAGTTGGAGGGTACTAGAGGCAAAGCTAAGTTTGTTTAGCATGAATCAAGTTTTGCATTAATGTTTAATTTCTTCTCTTCCAGAATAAAGCAATTGCTACACCAGTTCAAGGCGTCTGGGACATGAGGAATAAACAATTTCACACTGGAATTGAAATTAAGGTTTGGGCAATTGCCTGCTTTGCTCCTCAGCGCCAGTGCACTGAAGTTCATCTTAAGTAAGTATGTTTTGTAAGATGGGGATTTTATCATTTATTATGGATGCAAATATCATGATTTCACTTATTTATGAAGAATATTTTTTGTTAAATTATTTAACATGTTATACATGTACAGTATATCTTATGCATGTTAGTACAGCAGTACATCTTTAACAGAGCTTTCAAAGTTCTGTCTCTGTGTTTTGAATGATACCCGTACAATTTCAATGATAGCATCAAGAAATCCTCCAAATCAGACTTAACAAAAGCCATTTATGCTCTGTGTCAGCTTTGTGACCAGTGAGGCCTTAGGACAGAGTTTAAGATGACTGATATGATGTAATGATGGGTGTTTATCACTAAGTATATCTCGAGAGTGAGAGGTAACATGTGTTTTCTTACGTTCTTTTCCTTGTTATATGGAAAAGATTTATCCATGCAGAATGTCTTTAAAAGGAAAAGTTTTGTCTAAAACTTTTTTCCCCTTTAGAGTTCCTGGAATGTGCAAGTTGCTGTATTTGCCAGATGAGTAGGACTAGTTGTTCTGTTGACTTTGAGTGTTTGACTGAAACTTTCAGATTTGGTTTCTTTACCTTTGGATGGAACATGGTTGTTCAAAGACTGTTGTTAAAAGTGGCATGTACCAAGCTTGGCTCAGGGACAGTGTGCAGGCTCAGATCAGTATCTGATTCCTTCTTTCACATGCAGCTGCTTTCCCTTCATGCATGGACAAGTGCAGCCTCTGGAGCTGCCCCAGCAGGTGACTCACCTGCTCTTTGGGAGGTGAATGCAAGACAGTGATTGCTCACACCAGTGGTTTTGCCATAGCAGTGTTCCTTTGGATGATTTGCCAAACAGGTTGGGAACTTTTTCCCTAACAAGTGATGAGCAAACAGTGGGAATCTTACTTTTTACTGCCCATTGTGTGAGGCAGAGAGGGACTTGTTCTCTCCAGGCACATGTCAAGAACTGGGCTGCCAGAGAATTTTCCCTTCCACGCTGTTGCTTCTGGTGGAAATGCTGTGTAAGCAAAGTTATTCAGTTTTGAGGAATAGGCAGAAGTCCTCAACATAATAAGCCAAAATAAAATTATTTGATGACTTAGGTGGAGTTTGTCCTTACCATGAAAGGACATTGCCTCGTGCCAGGAAAATGTCTGCATCCTGTTCTGTCTTGTGGCCTCTTGTTACATCTTGTTGAGCAAGTTAGAACTTGAATGCTGTTGGTTCATCAAACACCTCCAAATTCCCTAATAGTCTTCGAAATCATCCAACTTTACCTCTTGGGAACAGGGAGAAAACCTTTCCTCTTAGGCAGCATAGTTCCAGATGGACTTTTAAAGGCTCAAACCCTGAGCTGTTTTAGACTTGAATGTTAAAATCACAGAAGAGTTTGGGTTGGAAAGGACCTTAAAGATCATCTCATTCCAACCCCCCTGCCATGGGCCGGGACACCTTCCACTAGGCCAGGTTGCTCCAAGCCTCATCCAGCCTGGCCTTGAACACTTACAGGGATGGGAAGAAGTTCTGCCACTGACTCTGCTGTAGTGGTGAGTGCCTGCTTTTCCAGAGGAAATACTTAACGTGCCCATTTTCTGCAAGGAGCCTTGGGTTGCAGGGCTGAAGCTCACAGGCTGTTAACATTCATGCGAGTTGACAATGGGTTTGGGAGAAACTAAATCTTCACACCCTCTTAGTCAGTGGCACCCTGTGGTGAAGATGGGCAACTTCTTAGACACCTGTGGGGACACCCACTCCAACTTAATAAAAAGGGGCTTTTATCAGTGAGCTACAAAGGCTCACAGATGGAAGCCTCAGAAGCAATTAAGTTGCCTCCATATCTGACTAGTTCCGCAAAGGATGACTTATTTTTGCACCGTCCTAGGATAAGGTTTGTCTTCACCTCTAAGATACACCTTTTCTATGAGATTGTGCATTATTATTGATGTTACAGCAATTCACTGAGACAATTGCTGGTAACTTGGTTGTTTTCCTCATGAAATAACATGGGAGGAACTCCAGCCCTTTCTGTAGTGGCAACACATGGAATTACGGTAGAGCAGGCTATGCAAAATGTCATTGCTGCAGTCTTTATGCAAAAAGTAGTTTATCCTGTATTTCCCATAGAATTAAGGTGGAATTTCTTTACTATGAGGTTTTTATTAATGGTGTTATTCATACAGCGTATTTCCTGTCTTTCCTTCAGTGACTACATAGGCGTTGTCAATTAAAGATGCACTTGGGGTTCAATTCCTGGGTTTTTGGACAGCGCAACTCTGCAAGTTTAACAGGATTGTTCCATTAAAAATAAGATAAAAAATCAAGGTGGGTTTTTCTACCTGATAATCCAGTGTATTTATTTGCATTCCTCAGGACCTTCACGGAACAGCTGCGGAAGATTTCCAGGGATGCTGGAATGCCCATCCAGGGGCAGCCCTGCTTCTGCAAATACGCGCAGGGAGCTGACAGCGTGGAGCCCATGTTCAGACACCTCAAGAACACTTACACTGGGCTGCAGCTTGTCGTGGTCATTTTGCCAGGAAAAACACCAGTCTATGGTCAGTAAGTGGAAATCCTGTGTTTCAGTCACAGTTTCATGTGTTTTTTGTGAAGTATCCAAGGAGAGAGGTTTAATGCTGGTTTAACTGTGTAAATTCCAGTTAGGGAATAGACTGTAAATTAATTTTGTTATTGTTCTCTTG
Organism: Ptilonorhynchus violaceus; assembly: GCA_013397565.1. Classification (NCBI taxonomy): domain Eukaryota; kingdom Metazoa; phylum Chordata; class Aves; order Passeriformes; family Ptilonorhynchidae; genus Ptilonorhynchus; species Ptilonorhynchus violaceus. Next base: position 28,096 of record VZRJ01007873.1, on the reverse strand, counting down.
CTGCATGATGTTTTATAGTAAAATCTAACTATTTTCAGTATTTTTTCTATGCTTTTAATTCACTTTTCCACATTCTTTCTGCTGGTTGCATTTGAGATGCATGTTGTGAGAAAGCCAACCCAGGGCTTTGGTGAGATTGATGACATTGATAGGCAGTGGATTAAAATATACTTAATATAACTTGTGTGCTGAAAATTCCAAGTGATTGAAGAAGTAATGACCTCAAGAACTCTGTAGCTTTTAGAACAGCTTTGCTTACTCACACCATCACCCTTTGGCAAAAAATGTTGAGTGAAGAAGATTTCTGTCTGTTTTTGCTATTGTTTCAATTGAGAGGATACAGATGCGTGGAAAGTGAAAACTCAGCAAACTAAGCTGTTTTTTGGAAACAGTGACAATTAGTGCATTTCACATAGCACACACACACATAGGTTTTAATGTGTTTTATATAAACCATGCATTTTGGTTTTAACCAGCTTTTCTTATAGGCAGAACTGTTTGTTTTTCTGTCCTGCCTCCCTCCTTTTTTCACTTACCTTGCCCAACTGGAGCAGCATCCACTATTTTTCTCCCATAGCTACACGGACTCTTCTATTATGGATCAGATCTACCAAGCAGCTGCAAATTTGTTTTATCCCATCCCTCACCAATTTAATATAGCACAAAATAATTTTCTAACTTTAATATTATTTCATACAAGATGAGAAGAGATTAATCAAGGAAGCTTAAGGAAATAGTACCTTTTTTTTCCCCTTGAATTCAGCCTTGCAAAGGAAGTGGCTCCTCTAATTTGTACAATAGAAATTCAGTACAAAATGACATTTGCACTATTCCTGCTTGGAATTAAAAGGGAATTCTTTTCCTCTACTTAACCACTGAGAGGATGTGGTACCGCTCTCATCTTCTTTCCTTGTCATTATCTTTAATTACAGTTATTTCTGCCCCCTCTAATCATCTCTCCTTATTTTCTCCCTGTGCTCTTCCATACCCTGCACTTCCTATACCCACAGTCTTGCCTTTTCTCTTCTTCCCACCCTCCTCTTTCCCTCTGCTGTTGCCAAAGAGGGGGTTACATCTTCTCTGAGCCAATCTTGGAGCCTAAATTTCTTCCCTGAGAGTAAGAGTATGGCTCTCTGAAAGCCTTTAAGTCTCGATTTTGTTATTAACAATAGGATTTGATTTAACCTTTGGAATCGTACAGTACTTACTGCATTTTTTGGAGATTTTATGGACCATCTTCTGCTAAACAGGCCACTTTCTATGCAAGTGCTAAACTTGCAGTGGTGAACTGATAAATTGGTTGGCTGGATATTCCTCGGCATGTTACTAAGTTTGTGTTACTAGTCCAGTGTTTAATAATGAAACAAGTGCATATCATCCTAATGTTACCCACATCATTATCCAAACCCGATGGTATAACACTATAATTCCAAAATAACAATTAATTTAAAAATTCTTAGTTAAGATAAGCCAGCAGTGCCTTTAGTTGTTACATTTAGGAGCCAGTTAGGTCCCAGTGCAGAACTGGGGAGAGGTTCATTGAAGGCTGGGTTGGGTTTGTGGGCTGGCTTTCATTGTATTCCTTTAAGCTTGAGGACCACTTTGCTAAAACTCCAGGTGTAGTTAAATGACACCGAATTCAAATCTCTTAAATTATTTGATTTGCAATTTGCAAATATTTTTTGTGGTTTTTCTCTCTTGTGCAGCGGAGGTGAAGCGCGTTGGCGACACCGTGCTGGGCATGGCCACTCAGTGTGTTCAGATGAAAAACGTCCAAAGAACGACACCACAAACTCTGTCCAACCTTTGCTTAAAAATAAATGTCAAATTAGGAGGCGTAAATAACATCCTACTGCCACAGGGAAGGTAAGGCATCTGTCAAAGGGCAAGAGGCTTTGTATTGCAGAGAGAACGTGCGTCATGCTGAGATAACTGGGAGCTTTTATCTGCAGCCATAGCACTGCAGCTTAAGTGGCTATTCAGACAAACTCTTTTGGCTTCTAATAAATAGTCTTTCAAAAGTGAGGTTAGGAAGACAGAGAGGAATACTTGTATCTGTTGAAATTTATAATAAAAATACTGTCATTACTATCTGACTATTGAAGGACACAACTGTCACTTGAATGAAAAATCTATAATATTCTATTTGCCCTGAAACAAATAGAGACCATGGAGACCAGTAGTGCCTTTTCTTTTAAAGTTTGTGGTCAAAATTCTTTATTTTGTTGTATGTTTTAACTTACACAGACATTTAAAGAACCAAAAGCTGGGAGCAGAAAACTCAGTCAGTTTCCAGGCCCAGTTTAACTTTCAATTTCTTACTAGAATTACATTGATAAGGTTTAATTAGACTGTGACTATATTCAGTGAAGTTACTTTGATACTACTGAGTTCCATATCTGACGTGTCACTGAAGTTCTGCGTGTGGATGAGAGGGACTGAAACAAATGCTATTTGTAATAAAGGAGGGACCCTGCTGCTATCACCCTAAATCAAATGTTCTTAAATTGAAACTTTTAAATTGGTTTTATTGAAAAATAAGTGACAAGAAGTTCTAAAGGAAGAATGAACAAAATATAGTTTGTTTTGTCTTACCTGTGCAGGATAGAGAAGCCTAATGTAACGATATGTAAAGTTACTTTAATCAAAATGAACAACTGAATTTCTACATCAGTAAAAAGAGGGCATTTTTGCAATCATTGCATTTCCAAGTTGCAGAGAGAGCTCAGGGAATAACCTGCTACATCATCCTTGAGAGCCTGGTTCAGATAAATCAACATTCTGTTCTGCACTGATAAGCAAATTTTCACTTAAGAGTATTCAGGCTGGTCAGGAGGCAGCTGCTGAAAAATAATCTAACAACAAGTGCTTAGGGAAGGAAAAAAAGAACACATTATCAGAAGGGATATGTATCTTGTGTATCTTGTTAAATTCTGTTTATTGAACTCAATAGACTCAGCCTGGGTAATGTGTTTGTTGGAGCCTCCTATTAAAGCAACTAAAATAATGATTTTACAGAGTGTGTTTTTCAAAAGGCAGTGTTGGAGGGGGTTTGTTGGTTTTTGGGTTTGTTTTTCATGAAAATGGAGTTAAGTAAAGGAGAAAAAATGGTACAATACTGACATTCTGGAAAAGTGCAAATTTTGGTTATTTAATTGTTCAATTTTTAATTATTATTTTCTGTTGGCTGAGGGAATGGGAATAGGAGAGGCATTGTAAGTTATATTTTTATAATTACTTTCCCATTTCTTTTAAAGAAGGTCTGCAAACAGCTTAATCTATCTCCATAACCATTAAATCATTCCCCCACACACCCACAAAAATTCTGGTGGCCTAAGATTTCCTGTTTGAAATTGTTCTAAGGAATAGAGTTGAAGCTTAAAACTTGTGTTGTAGTGTCTTGGTGTTTCTCTCTTGGTGCAGTAGTTTCGTATTTTAACCTAAAGATTTGTTTAAGACTTTCAAGCATAGTTTTTTAAAAAAAATCTACTTTGAAAATAATAACTTTGATGCCAACAATTTTTGTACTTCCTTACTAACACTGTTTTTATTCAGAAAAATATTTTTATTCATAGCATCTGGTTATGTGCACAGTCCTTTAATTTTCGCAGATGCCATTTGATACTAAGGGATCAACTTTTACTCCTTTCCATGGTCCAGTTAATAAGGACTGCAATTCTCCAAGCTAAAAAAACCCCTAGATATATTTTAAAACCATTTTTTAATTAAAAGCAACAATTAACTATGCTTTAAAAATCTGCCTAAGTATTTAACATGAGAAACTTAATCAGCATTTTTAATTACTGCCATAGGACAAGTGACCAACTCTGATCAGGCGCCAGTTGTTGATGAGCTCACTGCAGGAGTACAGAGTGCTGTTTGAGTTAAAATGTGCTTTATTAAGCATAAATCTTGCTGCTTTTACAAATTCCCTTTCTCTTTGCCAGACCCCCGGTATTCCAACAGCCTGTCATATTCCTTGGTGCAGATGTAACTCACCCACCAGCTGGAGATGGGAAAAAGCCTTCCATTGCTGCAGTGAGTAAATTGTGTCCTGGTCCTTAACCCCAGCTTCCTCCTGCTGCTCAGCTCTAATGCCTTTCACTGCTTACAATTCTTTTGTGGTCCATTGCTTCTGATTGCTTAATTATAGTATTATAAATTATTTTTCTGCAGGAATTTAATGAAACTTCAGAGAGCTTGCTCTGATGCTAATTACTTAAATGTGTGTATTAGCTTGTAAAGTGCCTGAGCTGCTGATACACAGAGGAGCTTTTCTGGGAGCTGATACTTACCAGCAGCCTGTAATGAGCTGGTGCAAGTTTAAATCTGCTTTTTCAGCAGTTAGAAATGTTAAGAATTTCTTCATTGCTGATGGGGAACTAGGCTGGCTCGGTTGTGGTTTTGGGGTACTCAAGCTTCCAGAAAACACGAAATGTGCAGTAATCTCTTGGAAATGTATTCCTGAATACAGGACATCATGTCAAACACCTATAATGACTTTTCTGGATTATTTAATAATGAAGATCTTCGGTGATGTTATGTGCAGTATCTTGACCTGTGGTGCTAAATAAACAAATACTCGTTTTAAAAAGTTACACCTGTGTGTCCAGGGAAAACCAGGTGGAAATGTACTTGGTTCTGACTTCTAACGTATGGAATTTGGATGGTTTTTTGTCTGTCTATTTTTAAGTCACATGCCACTTCTACAGTATACAATTGTTCATGTTTCATAAACAGAAGCATCCCTTCCCTTGCTGAATGGTGGATATTTCTGTGGTCCCTAACCTTTTCAGTTTGGTGGATCCAAAAAAGTGACTTGATCTCCCAGAGTTCAAATTCCTGTGCTGCAGGCTGAACTAAATTAATGGTTTCATGGTATCAGTGCTCCAAATTGTATTTGACGTTTTAAGTGCATGTAGGTGCAAATAGGAAATTAATCTTCTAGATTTAAAACAAGTTCTCTCTTTCAGCAGTGCTGCTGCAGGTAGGCTAAACCCAAAGCTGTTTCTGAGCACATTTTGATTTCAAAACGTCTTTACCAGGCCAGCTGCTCAGTGTGCAAGATACTGTTAAAGACAGTGCAGTTATCGTATGAAATACCTTTATCAAAGTGCTTTTTGGTTTGATCCTAAGCATTTTCTCACCAGGTTGTAGGAAGCATGGATGCTCATCCCAATCGTTACTGTGCCACTGTCCGTGTCCAGCAGCACCGCCAGGAGATCATCCAGGATTTGGCTGCCATGGTCAGGGAGTTGCTTATTCAGTTCTACAAATCAACGAGATTTAAACCAACTCGTATCATCTTCTACAGGGATGGTGTTTCTGAGGGGCAGTTTCAACAGGTGATATTTTTCTTTTTGAAATTCTGATTGTGTGGTTTTGTGGTAGTAATGTAGTTTCGTGGTTGGAGTTATAAAAAGAAGTATAACCTCAACAAATCTTCCCTCAACAAATTTGTTGGATTCTAACCAAGCAGGGCAGGAGAAATGTTTCCATAATTTTCATGTGCTTTTTAAAATACTTTTTCCCTTTAAAATATTTCCCCTTGCAAAATTACAAGTGAAAAGTATGGTTTTAGCACTCGTTATGTTCCACATCTGCTTCCTATTTAAGATATATTAGTCAGACTCTGTCCCATAGAACTTGGACAGCAAAGAAAAATTAAGTATATTTTTTAAACCAGGATTGATAAATGCTGTATTTTCAGTCACTTTTAACTTATTTCTGATAATACTTTGATACTTAGGTACCTTGTTGCAAGCATATTTATTTTTGCTTGCAAGTACTGTATTTCATGAAACATTTTTCTATATATTATAAAGACATTTATATACACTTTCCTTTCCAGTATTTAGGAATGTAAATTAGAAATTACTGAATTTAGTCAGTGTCTCAAAATCCAGGGGGAAGAGAGTAAAGGTCACTTGGTAAACTTGAATTGATAAAATAATCTTTGTATGACATTTTGATACTTCCTTTATCACTGGTTTTCACTGAATTTTTCATGTATAATTAACCAACATTCCAAAAAACTGCTTTTTGGTTTATTCCACTTTCCTTATTATTGATGCCTGTAGTCCTGCATGGGACTGCATAAAGCTGGGAAAGAGCAGCTAAGCACTTCTGGATTTTATCCCTTGTACTAGTCTGAAAAATAATTAGTCTGTTGTGTATTCAGGAGCCTAATTAAATGTTCATTTGTATTTGGGAGTTTAAAAGACTTTGACATGCAGCTTATTAGACTGAGCCTCGTGCTTGGAGCTGAGCAAATATGGAAGCAGCTGTCTCCTGGCTCAGGAAAATGTTGATCTAATTTGTCCTCATCAGGGGAAGAAATTCAGGTTTGGTCCTGAATGCTTTGACATCTCACTGCTGTGAGTGACAGTGCAAGAAGGAACACGATAAAAAATCTGTGGCTAAAAATAAGAAATCTGTAGATAAATAAGAGTAATCCGTAAGATCACAATCATTCGTATTTATCGCACCTCTCTCTGTTTGTGGTTCAGGTTCTCCACCACGAGCTGCTGGCTATCAGGGAGGCTTGCATTAAACTAGAGAAGGATTATCAGCCTGGCATCACATTTATAGTTGTGCAGAAAAGGCACCACACCAGACTCTTCTGTACGGATAAAAACGAACGGGTATGTTCTGATTGTGACCAGCAGGCGTCCAACAGGCAGCCAAGTCAGCAATGCTGCTGATTTTTGGTACTTGCTGTGTGAAGATGAGACTCCCCAAGTCCAGGGTGGAGCTGTTGGGAGAATGAAGAGTTCCTAATGGCAAAGCTGTGCTCACAGATGGGGCTTTTCTTGCTCCTTTTCCTTCTGTCATGCTTCTCTGTGGGAGCACTTGGAGCCCACTAGGCTTCAAGGCAATAATTAGTAATTTCTAAAGCTGACATGAAGGTGGTTGTTAGATTAATAAATGCTATGGTTACAGTTGTTAAATTGTTTGAAAGTAAAGAGTATTTTGACGTTCTGCTTTGAAGAGTTTTTGAGGGAAGAGGTGGCCGGTCTGACAAGGAAAGATTGTCCCCTCTCAGGTATAAACAGGAAAAGTTACTCCTGTCCTGGAGTGACAAGGTGAAAAGAATTTGACAAATCAGTTGCAGGAACTTCTTTTTACATTATTCAGAAAACCAAATCTTTTTAAGTAGTTTCTAAGGAGATTTTGCAGTTTGTCTCTTTTTTCATTTTTTTTCTCCATAGTAGAGACACTCCATATTTTCAGTTGGAACAAAATTTCAGTTTTGCTCATTCTTTCTTCACTTTCTGCTTTTCATACATCTTTTTCTTGTGTTTTTGGTTTTTTTCCCTGGCTGTACAGCTGAAAAGAAAAAACCCCTTTGTGTTGTGCCTTAGTGTATTTTCATTTCCTGTTCACACAGGTTGGAAAGAGTGGAAACATTCCAGCTGGTACCACAGTGGACACAAAAATCACCCACCCCTCAGAGTTTGACTTTTACCTGTGTAGTCATGCTGGCATTCAGGTAAGGCATTTTGTGTGGGATGGTAACTTTTTAGCTGTTAATGTTTGGCCTAAAGCTCCTTTGTCTGATGGCTTTTTGTCAGATCTAAGGTTCTCAAGAAGAAAGTGCATTTCAGTAAGATCATTTAATTTCAGAGATGAAATTCTGGAAAACACAATCTTTCAAAAACTGGGATTAGTTAGATGGGGATCAAAGGAGGAGGTTGTTTGCCTTTTAAAGGAAAAATTTGCTGAAATGTGTAGAACTGCTCCCTGTGACTTTCGAGGAAGCAACTGTTTCACTGCAGCTCACCTGCAGAGGTGGAAATGTAAGGAGATGTTCTGGGAATGCTGATGTGCTGTGTGATCTGCCTGCAGGGAACAAGCAGACCTTCTCATTACCACGTGCTCTGGGATGACAATCGTTTCTCCTCGGATGAGCTGCAGATCCTCACCTACCAGCTGTGTCATACGTACGTACGCTGCACTCGCTCTGTCTCCATCCCTGCACCAGCATATTATGCACACCTGGTGGCCTTCAGAGCCAGGTACCATCTGGTGGATAAAGAACATGATAGGTGAGTTCAGAGTTTTAAATTATTACACAATTGGAAAGGAAGAAGGAAAGTGATGGGCTTGTTAATTCTGGGATCAATGGTGTCCTCAGCAGTTTGAGGGTAAATTTGCTCTCACCACTATATTATGTTGCTGGAAAAAAGCAGATGTTCCTGTATGTGCTGTTTTCTGTTTCAGAACCTCAGTGGTGCTTTAAGGGTAATTAATGTTTGACCATTCTGTTCAGAAGAAATAAAAGATACAGAAACGTGCAAGGAGAGGCAGATTAAATAGGACTTCTCTTCCCTCCCCCACAACCTGTTTTTTGTTCCCCCACCCCCCTTTTCTTTCAGTGCTGAAGGAAGCCACACTTCTGGCCAGAGCAATGGCAGAGATCACCAAGCACTTGCTAAGGCAGTCCAGGTTCACCAGGACACGCTGCGCACGATGTACTTCGCTTGACATGTTTTAATGTTCAGCGACTCCGGACAAGGCAGAGCTGGATTCACACCAGACCAGCTGCACTTAGAGCAACCATGCCCCAGCCCCAGGGACAGCCAGCAATGAGTAATGCATCTTAATTCCTTTCTTTCCCATTTGCAAGGAAGCCTTCCGTCCAGAATTTCAGACTTGATCACAGACTGCATTCTTGTACCAAACCCCACTATTGTCGGAAATGTGGTTTGCCAAAAATCTCTGAGCTGCTTGGTATAAAACAGACCCATATTTTATAATTAAATCAAGAGCTGCAATCTCAGGGCTTAGGGAAGAAAAAAAACACAACAAAACGACGACCCAACCCACAAAACTCCTCATTCAGTTTGCTGTTCATTGAGTTGCTTTTGATAATTTGGAAAGATCTAATTCATACTAAAGTTTGATGGGCTAAAATGCTGTGAATTAGCTATTAATACAAAGGAAAGCAACGCATTTTTTGAGTATTTATGAAGCCTTGATTATTCTAGATGCATTTACAAAACTTTTATTTTCAAAATAAGAGAGTAACAAAATTCTGATTTTCAACTGTCTTGTAAAGATTATTCTCAGATTATTCTCTGTGTGTCTAAGGGCAAATGTATTTTCTGAAGCTTGTTCTTGAATGTTTTTTATTGTGCTGCATTTGAAAATGTTTTTCATAGACTAAAGATGAATTTAAGAAAAAAAAAAAGAATAAACTTGTACCTAAGCTTTTAATAGCTCCAGTTAGATTGGCAAAAAAAATGTGCCATTTAAAAAATTTGTAAAGATTTTTTTAAAATCATGCTGACAGCTAACTTTAGGATTTGTCATACAGGACTGTGACACTTACTTTCCAAAGTCTCTAAAGAATACGGGTCTGTGGTGATAAATACAGTACAATCCTTTTTCACTGTTGTTTGAGTTAATGTAAATTTTATATATGTTTCACAGTATTAATGTGATAGACTAGATGCTATTATTTATTTTTATTTACTAAGGAGTGCTCATTATACTTCTGTTAACATATCAAGAATGCTTTGAATTTAGAAAGTAAAATCCTTTTCGTGGGGACATTACTCCTCAAATGCAAAAAATATGCAATCAACGTGGTGAGAGGTCAGAGATACAGACAGTGTCTATTGTAGCTTGGCATTTGCAGAGAGGCTTTTCCAACATGCACACACCACAGCAGGCTTTACCTCTGCGGTTCAGACGCACACAAGACCAACATCCTACGTTCATTCAAGCACAAAACAATTGTATTTTATTTATATGTTGAGTATTGGTGAAGCAGGAGCTCTGGTAGAGGAGAGTGGCTCGCTGGAAGTTAGGCAGAAGTCAGAGAATCTATGCAGTAAAGATAAATCTTAGGAAACTGAAGTTTACTTAGGGAGGGAGGTGAAGCTCTCTTCATTATGCATGAGATCCATAGGAAGTGTGAGAGTTTTACCATTCTCTTAGGAGAAGCATTAATTAAGACTGATAATTATTAGACAGATGCCTCTGTTAGTTTGCACACTGGATTCATAAAACCCATAACACACATGTAAACCATTGCACTAATTACAATGCCACGAGCAGGTTTAGGAGAAAATGGAAAAAGCCCAGGAAACTTGTTTATGCTGTCTTGATCTTGTCTGTTTTTCCATAGGATAAATGAGTTATCATGCTGAGAGGCAGGTTTGAAAACTTCCATTCTCTTCCACTGTTGCATTTGGCTTTGTCTTTTCCCTTTTCTCCGAGCAGCTGCTCAGTCTCTGTTGGGACACTTTTACCTCTGGCCACTGGGATGGGCGAGTAGCTTTAACCCATGCAGAGCTCTGGGCCACAGAGCAGGTCAGCTGCAGCCAGGTGTTGTTGGATAAGCTAGAAAATGCCCAACCTTTGCTGCATAAAGACTTTTAGGTACATGATTTTGTGCGAGTTCAGATCTTCACCTTGTAGCAGTGTGTTGGTTGTCGGTGTTTTTTAGGTGAAATGTAGAACCTGTTGATAGAATCATTGTATTTGTACTATTCTAATGCAGTGATTAGGCTGCTGGGTCAGAGTGTGTTCTTGGTCAGTGTTCTGTAAATTCAGATTTCTGTAAATTTTAAGCAAATACTAGGTAGCATTGTCTGTCTTGCTGTGTCCCAGCGAGGTTGTACCTACCTCCCCTCAGTACCCCCAAACTGCAGAACCTCCCCATGGTGGGTGTGTTGCACTTCTGTGTCTTTCCTTGAGAGCTTTCCTGTTTCAGTGAAGATTTTAATTTGGCAGAGTTTTATATAAGAATTATTTTTATACAAATTCTTCTTAACAAATAGGAAAAAGATAATCCATTTTAAGACACCATTTAGTTTATTTGTTGTCTGTTATGCAGAGACCTCTTGGATGTGAAATTCATCCCCCTCTTTCCATGCAGATCTGGGATAAATGACTTGTGCAGGTGGTCAGATGGGGCAAGGAGGGCAGGATCTGTCTTGACTTCAAATCTCGTTTCTGAAGCAGACTGGGAATGCACTGCATCCTATTTAGGATGTTTCCTTTGTGAGAAAAGGAATTTTGGGCAGGCCCTTAATCTGTGAGTAGCTGTTGTGTGTGTATCCTCTTGGAATGAGCAGAAATTTTGTATAGCTTTCCTTCCCTAAGTAGGAAGAACTTGGAATGTTTATGTGCATTTCAGGATATTTTTACTTTTTACAGATCTTTCTAAGCCTCTAATACTGCTAATTCTTTTTGCCTTGATGTCTCCCTCCTTTCCCCTCCCACCAGTGGTGAATTAGTGAATAATTTAAAGCATTTTTCTAAAAAAATACTGACTAAGTATATACTTTGTAAAGTACAGCATGCTGGCAGTCCAGCAGTTCTCTTTCTGGGACTATTTTTAATATAAATTACATATTCAAGAATGTCTCCTGTCAAAAAAAAACCACCACAAACACCTAAAATCCTACTATTATTTTATTTTCCTTACCTCCCACATGTCTGGTGTAGAACAGCAACATCTCAGGTCAACACAAAGCTCAAGAAGTCTCAGTCTCACACAGGTTCCCACTGGAGAAGTCCCAGCTGAGGTGACAGCTGTACCCACTGGGTCACTGTGCAGCTCAGGTCAGCAATAACCCATCGTGTTACCCTTGGGCACTTGGGGCATTTTCCAGCCCGTGCATGGGAGTTGTGTAACTCCCACTGCACAACCCCCCTCAAAACAGCATCAGCAAGTGCAAAACTCTCCTCTTGGGAGGTGAAAAGTACTATCAGCAGACATGAATTACTTAAGTTAGTCTTTTTTTTTTTTTCCTGATGTGCAAAATCTAATGCAATGATGAGGTTTGCTTGGTGGTGGAAATTTCTGCTCCAGTGGCTGAACAGAGTAATGTGTCCACTCCATCTGTTCTAGAACCCAGGAAACGGCCGAGTTGATTCTTAGGAGAAAATGTCCTGTTGGGAAATGCTGGAAATAGGTGGATTTGTCTCTGCCTTTATGTGAGTTTGGCATTTAAGACAGCCCTATGCAATTTAACACTTGTGTGTGTGTGTATGCACTGATGTACGGAGTGAGATCATTTGTTTTATTAGAGCTCCTTATTTTGGCTTGGTTAGCTTTAGAATATTTGACTTTGTGAATTACAATCAGTGATCTTCCATGTTCCAGGAGCTTTGGCACATGAAGTCCCTCACTTTCCAGATCTGTCAGGTTTATATGAGTTTGCTGTTTACCCTACTTTTAGGGAAAGCTGTTGTGTCTTAACATGGGGCCAACATGGAAAATTTACAGGAAACTTATGTATAGAACATAAAGACTTTTGAAATCTGTAACCAATACCTTTGATCTCCATCCAGGCCCCCAGGCAGCATTCCCTGATGGTAAAAGCAAAAAGGTTGTGAAAGTTTAGCTTTAATTCTGCCACTCTCAATAACTCCTGCAGCCTTTGTTCACTGTAACAGTCTTGTTCTTGTCAGATTGTTTTTATAATGTAAGACTAGAGCTATTTCCACAAGGATTTTAAAATTTAAGCTTTTGGAGAGTACGTGTGAGGAGTTGAGGGTTTTGCGTGTGTGAGAAGATTGAAGTTTCTAAGATGCTTCTAAGTTTTTTGTTTTTTTTTTTGTCTAAAGTTGTATGTGCCCAAAGGCTTTTGATTAAGTAGCAGAGTATGATCTGAGGGCTTTGTGATGACTGCCAGTGCTCCTTGCTTTGCTGCAGCAGATCCCTCAAATACAGGCTGACCCGTGTCTCACCTGTAGGAACCCCAATCTTCCTCTCCTCATGCCAGTGAATCCAAAAGCTGAGAGCAAGGCCAGGAGGAAGGTGTGTGTTAACACCACCCAGCCAAATTCCATGGATTGTTATAGGGTTTTGGTGTATGTGCAGATGGTTTCTTTTTGAGGAAGATGTTGATCTTTGGGAGTGAGGACAGGTTGGTTCTGCAGGTTGTGCTTATTCACAACTACACCTGCTGGGAATGCAGGACTGGGACCTTTGGAGATTGGATGGACAGTACTTGCTCTTGACTCGCTCAAACAAGCATCTCTGGTGGCATAAATAACCCATAAGGGACTTTTTTTTTAAGGACATCTTTTACACATTAAGTAAATGAATGTAAGAAGAGTTCTCAGTATTTTTCCACACTTGAGACCAGTGTAATTAAACTCACTTATTTTCTTATTTTTTTAATACTCTCCTTCTGCCATAGCATCTCTGTTTGTGTGGCTTTCCGCATTCCTAATGCAGAGCAGTCCTTTGTTTTTTACTTTTATATTCCATTTGGTAACATACTTCTTGATGCACACATGCCATCTTTTCTAAGGAAAACTTCAAATAGAATGTAATTGCACTGATTTTTTGGGTTTTTTTAAACTCCCTTTTTACTGTAAGACTTTTTTTTTTTTGCATCTGCTGTAGCTGTTTGAAAATACTGTAAATAGTGCTCTGTACAGCAAATACTGAAATGCTGGGGATACCATTCCTTGTTATATTTTCCAGAATACTGCCATATTTTACAGTGTTGAGATATGAGCCTTGGTGTTAAATATCGTTATGCTTTGTTTGCATTATGGCATCAAATCCAAGAAGAGCATAGTTGCTTTATTTCAGTGGAAATGTTTAAGGTTTGTCTGAATATATAAAACATTTCTTCCTTCTCTCCTCTGTGCACATTTCTCCCACACCACAGAGAGGCAGTTTTTAAGTTCTCACTGTGCTCATTGTGCAATGTTCAAATGCCAGTTTTGGTATCAGTTGAATGACTGACAGCGTTAATGTAATATCTGGATTATCAACTGTAACTCTCCCAAGTTTTCCTTGCTTATTCCAGCATCTGATTCTTGTGTCCTAGAACCAGAACCACTGAATGTGGCAGAATTAGTGGAATAACAGGGATTTGGGATCCAATTACAGTGTCTTGCTGTCTATCCCTCCCTGAGTGTGGGACTGGGGTGTGCAGTGGATGTTTCAGTGCCCTGAGCTAAGGAATGGTGGTGTCTCTGGTTGCCCATGGATCTCCCATCCATCAGCAATTGCCTTTTGCTTCCATAACCCTCAGGGACAGGAGAGACCCCAACTCCAGCCCCGGTGTCTGACATTAGGATGCAAACCAGCAAGTTTTGCCTTCTGGCTGGTTGACAGCCGACTGAACACGAGCCAGCAGTGTGCCCTGGTGGCCAGGAAGGCCAACGGCATCCTGGCCTGTAGCAGGAACAGTGTGGCCAGCAGGACCAGGGCAGTGATTCTTCCCCTGTACTCGGCACTGCTGAGGCCGCACCTTGAGTGCTGTGTCCTGTTCTGGGCACCTCAGTTTAGGAAGGACGTTGAGACACTTGAACGCGTCCAGAGGAGGGTGACAAGGCTGGTGAGGGGCTTGGAACACAAGCCCTGTGAGGAGCGATTGGTGGAGCTGGGGTTCTTCAGCCTGGAGAAGAGAAGACTCAGAGGTGACCTTATCACTCTCCACAGCTTCCTGAAAGGTGCCTGTAGTCGGGTGGGGTTGGTCTCTTCCTCCAGGCAGCAACTGACAGAACGAGAGGACGCAGTCTTAAGCTGCGCCAGGGGAAATAGAGGCTGGATATTAGGAAAAAGTTTTTCATGGAAAGAGTGGTGAAGTACTGGAATTGTCTGCCCGGGGGAGGTGGTGGAATCACCCTCCCCGGATGTGTTTAGAAAAAGACTGGATGTGGCACTCAGTGCCATGGTTTAGTTGAGGTGTTAGGGCATGGGTTGGACTCGATGATCTTGAAGGTCTCGTCCAAGCTGGTGATCCTGTGATTCTGTGTTTCTGGGGGTTAATGACTGGAAAGATGCATTTCCGAGAGGGTTTAATCCGAGTGATGTGGGAAGGGGGTGCTGTGTGTGCTTGGTGTGGCACAGAATCTGTTTAATCCCATTTAATGTTTCAGTTGATTTGTCAGAGTTGTTTCTTTGAAGTGTTAATTTGAATGTAATTGCTTGGCCAAATCACTACAAAAGTGGGTTTTTGAGAATCTTAAGTTACAAAGCAGCTGCAGTTCAAGGCTACCTCCTGTATTCCTTCACAGAAGAATTAATTTAAGTGAATCTACCACTGAGCAGCCAAAATGCTCCCCAAGGGACTTTAGTTGTCCTGGTCTGTTTCTTGCTGGGAACTGGTGGTGCCACACTGTGATCCTGGATGGCTGCTCAGCGTTCCCTCTGTCTTCCAGAGGCATCCATGAGTATTGAGAGGGTACCAGAACTGGCAAGTGGCACATCTGGCACATCTGTTTCTGATCAGGGTCACTCCATAGCAGCAGCTCCCTTCACTTGAGTTTCTATACTGTTGTTTCCAATTGAAAAATGTTCTGTACTTCAGCTGTTGCCCAGAAAATGTCAGGTTTTCACTGAAAATGACATGAAGGTGCTTGAAATATATTTTGAGTCTGAGGCAAAAAATATGTATTGGATTATTTTTTTAATGTATTTTTTAGATAAGTTGACATGTGACTGTAAGAGTGAAAATCCTTTATTCCCTGCTCAGAAAATTCTAAACTTTAAAATGTGGAAAAAAACCCCAAACCAAAACCCCAACAAACAACCCCAAACATGAGTATGTTCATTTTGGGATTATTTAGCGTCAGTTCTGTGCAAAGCCTTGGCCAAAACTCAACCTTGATGTAAGTGCACGTGGACTGAGGGTTTTTTTAAGTGACCTGAAACGAAATTGTAGAAAACTGTGTTAATACATCAGATTTTGTTTACAATTAATCCCAACAAGCTTCCTCATCTCAGAATAAACCACTCTGCTGACAGAAATGCTCCTGTTGGAGCACAGTGTGCTGATGAGGTTTCATAGCAGTGTTAAAGTTGATTGTTATTTTTATTTAAAAGTAATTGGGCTTTTTGCTATGGATTTTGGCCTATCAGAGCACATTTCCTGGGATTCTGTCTCCCTGCAACTTCCAGCTCTTAATCTCTGGGTGTAGACACTAATGAAGCTCATCCATGGCAGGAGATTGCTGATGTCCTGACTTTCTGGAAGCCAATTTTTGTGAGTGACTGAATAAATCATAATAAATCAGCTCATTAATAACCCAATGGGGTAAAATCCTGTCAGTTTGGTTCAGTTCTCAGTCATGATTTAATGAAGC
The DNA here is from genome assembly GCA_013397565.1 of Ptilonorhynchus violaceus. Taxonomy (NCBI): domain Eukaryota; kingdom Metazoa; phylum Chordata; class Aves; order Passeriformes; family Ptilonorhynchidae; genus Ptilonorhynchus; species Ptilonorhynchus violaceus. The sequence goes on along the minus strand of VZRJ01007873.1, from coordinate 12,028 downwards.
TCCCCCAGAAGTGTGAAGTGCAGGGTAAATGGCTGCTTTTGAGAAGATGCTTCACTACATTCTATACTGCAGATCTGTGGACACTATTGCTGGTGTGGCCTGGCAGGGCTTTCACTGTGCAGAGATGCTGAACAGCTCCTCTGTCACTGATGGAGTTTTGGGTTTGCCAGACAAGACAAACCCGGGATCATTGGGAAGTATAAGGAGGGGAAGAGCTGTGTGCTGGTCATGCCACTGAGAAGAGAAACACTGGATACCCCATCCCTTGGGAAATGGAGATGAGGAAGTAAGGGGAAACATTTCCTTGCAAAATTGCCAATTAAGCAGAGATTGCAGATAGTCTGACCTGGGAGCAAGGCTAGGAATTGTTGGCCAAATCTAAATGTAAACTTTCCTGGTCATTTTATGGGGTTTTTTTGAGTGTGCTTGGCAAGCATGAATGGTGAACAGGTCAGCAGGCAAGCTTGGGAGTCTCTAATCCCCTGGCTGGTGCTGTTTGTGTTTGCTTTGTTAGGTTAGATTTCCTGTCAGAAAAAAAAAAATATAATGTGGACTCTTTTCTGTATTTATCAGCTTTGCCTGGTTTTAAATCCATGAATAGAGGAAGCTTCACTCGTGCCAGTATCTGTAAAATTGCACATTTTTGCCTGCCATGTACTTGACTCAAAGCAGATCCTGTCTGGGCTTTAGGGGAACCCCAAAACCTCAGCTGCTGGGGTTGGATCAGACTTCTCATGTATCAACATGATATGTAATGAATTTTGTTTCTAGATTTCACCAAAGTTAATTCTGCATCAACTGCGAGATGCTCAAATCTCACTGTTCTATAGCACTGTTTCTGTGCTATAAATAAATAAGGATTTGACCCAAATTTTTTTATTCCTGATCCGTTTTCTCATGGAACTTGACATGACTGAGCCCTTCAATTGCTCATCTCATTTACAAATGACAACTTTGTAATTGCATTTTAAAGAAAGTAAAATAAGGGAAAAAAATCCCAACTAAACAAACCATCAAAAACCATTAAGGAGTAGGTTCCAGAATTGTTCATCTTGGAAAATGAAATTTTCAGTGCGGTGCAATGAGGAAATTTCATCTGGCAAAGTTCTGTGCTGTCCTGAAGAGTGTTACCACTTGCTTTCTGTAATTTGTTGATAAAGTTTAGTAGATTTTATAGAGAGATATATGTGTGTGTGTATCCATTTGTGTGTGTACACACACGTGTGTTAGTGAAAGGAAAGGGGACAGTGTATAGACTGTCTATAAAAGATAAAAAGGCAGTATTTTGCTGGAAATAATAAGCACAATTTCCCTGGCTTTTGCAGTATTTTACTAGGTGTACAATCACAAAAATTTCAACATTTAGGGCAGTTGATAAGTGAAGATCCAGTCCCAGATTTCTGTGCAGCAAAGTGGTTAACTTGATCTTGGGAGGGCAAGATGGAAAACAGAATGTATTCATTAAATCAGTTTTTTTTTTCTTTTTAATTTTGGTACACTGCAAATTTAACTGACATCTGTTAATGTTTTAATCTTTTGTTTAATAGTTCCAAAAATTTTTAAAATTATTTTTTATAAAATAACTGAAAAAAGAACCAAAAATCAATTCAGAAGCTTCACATTGTAAATGTTCCCTTGAATCAAAATGTTTCTATGACCATTTAAAGTTCACTATTTTTTGGGGGGAAAAAAAAGAAAAAGATGATGTTAAGGTCGTTTCAAGTGGTACTAAATGTGTGTTGAGTACTTTGTGTGTGTTGCATCTCTGTTGAAGTGTCTTGTGCTTGCAGTGTATAAACGATGTAGCGCTGGCTGGGTGAGAGTAGCGCTTGTAACGCAAACCAGACCCAGAATGACCCTCAGCTGACTCTGAAGTGCATCCCTGGCATTGTAGGATTTCCCATGTAGCTTGTAGGTGTCGCTTTGCAGTGCTGGGGTGTCACAGGGGTGTGTGTTTAATCCCTTGTGTGTCTCTTGCCGACGTAGGTGAGCACTTGCACGATGCTGTGTGGCCACGCCACTTTAAACTAAGCCTTAACTAAATGATAAATGCATCAGATTTTTCTCTCAGAGTATGCAAAAATACTGTTTAATGACAGGAAGATGTTCCTGTAGAGCTTCAATGTTAGGAAAGGAAGTCTTCTCACCTGAGAAAGAAGGGACACCTGTAGCTCTGTATACTGTGATGCCTCTTTAGGCACTGGCTGTCGTGGGCTCTCGGGTGCTCCTCTGGCAGCCAGCCTCAAACAGGCTTTCCCAAATCCCAGCTTTTTGTTGTCCTTGCTGTCAAACATATTCTCCTCACTCTCCCTGCCAGCAAATCTCTGCCTGAAGGAGGATTGTGATTTAACACTTAAAATTTATATCCAAAAAAAGCCGTTCTTGAGTTCTGTGCTTGCTTCGGATTGGTGCCATTGCTTCCACTTCTTACAACTGACATAGAACCCTTAAAACATTTTAAATAGAGGCAAAAAAAAAGGTTTGGGGACCCAGCTTGCTTTTATTTTATTTTTTTTCCAATTTGGATCTACCTCATGTAACCAGTTGGGTGCTAATTACTCAAATTGTCGAGGAGATTTGGCAAAGGCAACCAAACCGACCCCATCCACAGCCCAAAACCTCGAGGTTCTTGTTCCGAGATAACAATCTTGGATTTGAGTTCTATTCTTTGTGCCTTTGTGTTTTTTTCCCCAGTGCATAACAATCAAAACTCATCCTCTTGATTAAAAACAGCAAATGGATTTTAACCGCCAAGGAAAAAAAAGAAAAAAAAAAAAGGAAAACAAAAAGCGCCACAAAACAGAGTGAATTTGAAAATATTTTTCGGTGTAGCCAGTTGTAAAATAAAGTATCACAGCTGACCTAGGCAAAGAGAAATACCCAAAAAGAAATTTTTGGAAATAATCCTGACCCCAGATTTGTACATCTCTCTTTGTCTATATATGCATATAGCACACACATACAGTACATGACTTTGTGTGTGTGTATATAGAGATATAAAATGAAGGGATGCACATGTAAGGGTGAGGGAATAAAACATCACTGACCTTCCCACAGTTTTGTATGTAACTAACTGTTGTAACAGTTTACAACTACGTGTAAGTTTTTCTACTATGTGAACCTTTTTTTACTTAAAAAGAATTCCTTTTTGGAAAGCTTTAAGTTGTGATACGCTATCATTTTTTGAAGTTTGAAAAATTTTAAAAAAATTCACTTTTTACCTACTACAGAGGGGGAATCTTTGCTGTAAAATTGTATTTAGTTTAAATATTAAAGAAAAAAAAAAATCTATATGTGGGATTGTAGAAGTGCTGACATTCCATCACGGCAGGACTTCCAAGCTGTTTCCTAAGGCTTTCTGTTGCAGAGAGACTCGAACAAAAGGAAAATGCCTCTGTTCAGTGTTTTTATAAAACTGCTCCATCAGGTCTAGACTTAAGCTATATTTTCTAAAGCCTAATCATCCTTTAATATGCTGCAGATAAATGATCAGCATGGTTGCACTTTCTCAGTAATAATGTTTGCCCTGCAATTGGCTCGTGATAAGGACTTTAGTTTTTTAACAAAACCAATCGTACTTTGGGCAGAAGGTAATATTTATATAGGTACCTCAAGATAAAATAAAAAAAGAGCCTGAATATGCTGCATTTTGTTTCTTTAACATTTTTCATGTAGCATTTGTTTGCTTTTCTGATTTTTTAGGAGGTGACTTAGCTACCTGTTTGCTTTGGGGGACCCCGGTAGTGTTTTTAGGCCGTTGTTTTCTCTGGATCTGTAGAATGTAGTATCCTGCCTTGGGATCATGCAGAAGTTTGGGATGGGATGTGCCCTGCAGTGTGTATGAACAGGGAGGGGGACCATGGAAATTTGCTTTATGTACACTTAAGGAAAAGGAGGAAAAGGATACTATATTCCTAAAACAGACAATACATGTTCCTAATTCTTAATTATGTATTTTGGTTTTGCTTGTTCTGCTTTCTTGAGTCTTTTCTCAAATACGAGTGTGGAAAGGGGCAGTTTATTAATGGGGGCACGCAAAGTGATGGAACTTGCCCCGAGGGTGGGTGTTATGGGGGTGATTCCCCAAATCCCTGGGTAAGAGCAGTGCCCCACGTTGGAACAGGACCCTCCCCCTCTCTGCCCTCTCCCTGCTGTGGGTCCATCCTCTACTCCTTTGTTTCTGAGTCAGTGAAAATCTAAAAATGTGCAGAGATGGGAATTTTTGGTGAGAACTGTTGAAGGAAGCTTCAAAGGCTGTGAAATTGAGCATTTATTGTCATGTTTTTAAGCTTAGGTGGGTCCTTTTCCAAGTTTGTTTTACAGCTTGCAAGGTAAAATAGTTTGCACTACTTTTGCAATAAACTCATGAAAAACCTAACAGGTTCTGTTCTGGTTTCTTACTGTATATATACAACTAATACTAAAGATTTAGCATAGTGTTTTTCACCTCAAAACATAAGACTTGTAACAAGCTCAGAATGCTGTAATTCCTGACAAAATAATGATGTGAATGATATTTTATAAAGTTATTTTGTATGGTGTCAATTTTGTTTTGCCTCATAGTATGTCAATAAAATAAAATTCCTCATCTTTACAACATATTGTTTGGTGTCTTTTTGTTTAATATTTGGCCATTTTCTGCAGTTGTGCACTGTGACTGTGCCAAAAGCTCTGGTCCCATTGCCCTCCTTTGCATTACACCCCTGAGGTGTGTTTTGGATGTTTCCCTGTGCTCCCACCTGCTCTGTGTCCAGCCTTCCAGAGACAATACATGCTCTTTAACTGCTTACAAGTTATAATCCTGGAATTATTTATGGAAGATGAGCTTTTTGGAAGCCTCTTGCCTGAAATCCTGCCTTTTGTTGCTTTCTGAGCGAATTCCTACAGTGACTTTTAAAAGAAGAAAATATAGCACCTGGTGTTTACTATAAAGCATTGAGTGAAAGGGGTTATCCAACAGAATTGCAAGGATGCCAAGGAGCTTCCTTTGGGAGCCCAACCCTGCAAACACAGAATGGTTTTACTCAATAATATGAAACACTGTCACAGCTGTCTCTTCCATTTATTTTTTGCTCTTGTTTTTGAAACTTCTTTGAATTGGACAAGGTTTTGCTGTGTGTCAGGCTCTTGGGGAAAACAACCCTTCACTGGTTTGATGGCAACAAGCTTTGGCAGATGCAGGGCTGTGGAGAGGGCTGTGGCAAATTTTGGCACCTCTGAAGTTCCCATTGAGGATTCTGGCTGAATGAATCCAGAAGGGCGTGCAAATTCTTCTGGTCTCAGTAATCCACAGAATATGTTCATCATCCCACAGGAAACTTCTAAGAGGGATGAAATATAAGTGATTTATCCTTAGTAACCACAGTTCTTTTCTCATTTCTGCAAGTTTAGGAAACTTCATGTCCTTTGAGCAGCATTGGCTGGGGGGAAGGATTTCACAAGCTGGTGTTGTAGGGGGAAAGAAGATAGAAACATGTATATAATAATAATTCATCCTGGAAAGTGTCCCCTGGTCTCTGTTCCACTGGGACATCCCTGACCACCTTAAACAAGTCAAGATACTTGGTCACTTTTGAGAAAGTTCATGTTAAATGATACACTTTGTAGCTGGAACTTGTGAATGTGGCTTTTGTTTCCTACAAGGGATAAGGGTGGACTGGGATGTGTCACTTGAAATGTGTCCCACGAAATGTGTCCCACTGTATGGGTTAGTCTGTGTGCACATCTGATCCCACCTGGAATTCCTTTAGTTTATGTGCTGGGTTGGCATTTCTGGTTGTTGCCTCCAGCTGCTCATTCCCTCTCCTCACCAGGACAGAGGGAGAAAATAGGATGAGGAAGCTCAAGGGTTGAGGTACAGTGAGGTCACTGATCTGTCACTGTCATGGGCAAAATGGACTCGACTGGAGGAAAATTACATAATTTACTGACAAATTAAATAGAATTAAATGGTGAGAAACTGAGTAAAAAATTAAAACCCTTCCACCCCTTTCCCGGTACCACTTTGCCTCCTTCGCTCCTGCCTCCTCTCACCCCAAAGTGCAGGGGTGGGGTTGGGGCCGTGGTCAGACCCCTGCCAGGGCTGTTGGCGGATGCTCCTCTCTTTGGTTGTGACCCACCTCAGATAACCTTGGTTCAGGTATTTTCTTGTTGCCCTCAACCCTGTTTATGTGTATCTTTCTTTCCCAAAGAACAGGCATATCCCACTCCTGGCACCCTCTCCCCCCAAACAGCATTCTATGTGCAGTTTCCCACACATCTCCATGCACTTTTAATAGGAATATTTAAAAAAAAAAAAGCACAAACCAACCCTTTCAACAATAGAGTACTTCCGCCTATACCCACTTGGGAATTTCCCTGCAGATCCAGCACCACTCAGCAGTCACTGCAGCACTCCTGATAAAATATGATTTTCACTTATGGCAATTTCAGGAAAATTTTTCATAGTGCCACATCCTCTGAGCTTTTAAAATAGCAGGAGCATTTCTGGTGTGGCTCAGGAGCTATGCCAGTCCCTGATTGTACCTGCCTAACCTCCATTTGGCTTTCCTAGCACAAATCTGGAACGTGCTGGACAATGGAGATGCTGGAGCTTCGTGCCAGGTGTTTTAAGAGCAGTTTAGTGTTTGTGCCTTCATCCCAAGAGACGCTGTTGGTGTCATCCTGACAGAGAGGGCAGTTCTCTGCTAACTCTTTACCATGCCCTCCAAATTATGGTGTTGCTTTAGACAACAAATTCCTGATTTGCTGCCCAGCTTTTGGAGTGGGAGGTCTTATTCCCCACTAACATTCCCATGTTTACCTGGGACATTCTTCACACCTGGGAGAGATCTTGGTCACTTCTCTCTCACTGACTATGACACTGCAAACATGAGCACACTGATCACACACGTGACTGAAGCTGAAAAGAACTACGGAAAGTTTCTGCAGCAATTACCAGTTTTCATACAAAACATTTATTTTAAAAAGTTGCATGTAAAGTTGTACACAGGACGGTTACCATTGCTGTAGTAAAAAAAAACCCCAACAAATCAAAACCAAATGAAAAATCCAGCTCTGTCCCTCACATGGTAAAGGGGCTGCTCATTCTCAAGAACCCACAATTAACAGACTCCAATGTGCACTCTGGCAGGAGAAACTACAGATGAAGAGTTCATTCAAGAAAAGGGTTCTAGATACACATATTTACATAATTTCCCAACACATTTACCACCACAGCTGCAGAACCACATTAGCCCTTCGGATGGATCTCCTCCTCAAACCTGTTTTGGTGCCCACATTGCTGTTTTTACAGACTTTTTAAATGGACTTGGTCCAGTTTTGTAGCTTTTGAACTGAGAGCTGCCCGTAAGAAATTTTAAATTTGGGTAATGATTGTCTGAAGAAGTAATTTCAAATCATCTGACCAAGCTCTGCTGTCAGATTTGCACTGTCTCTTCCTACCCCGCCGTGTTTCTGAGGGAAGAATTCTTCAAAGAGTATAAAGTTCAATTTCTAAACTTCTTAAAGCAAAAGCAGATGGCTCAGTGTATAAATATATCCAGCATCTGGATTCTCAGTCACAAAAATAACATCCTTTATACAAGAGAAAAGGGATCAACTATGAAGCAATTCTCCGTTAGCCTTAAGATCCAACGGTGTCACCAACAGCTTCATCCTCTTCCTCCTCATCCTCATCTTCCCTCACTTCTCCATCTTGCTTCTCTTTTTCAAGCATTTTTAGGTATTTGCTGGCTAAGATCTTCTTTGGCAAGATATCTGGAAGGTAGAATTGTTGCTTTTACAGTCCTTTTGAATACTTATATTGCCTCATTAATACTGTTGCACCCAAACCACAAACAAAATTAAGTCAAAAAGAAGTATCAATATTTTTAACAAAGCTTAGGTGAATAACCAGGTAAGTTAGTCTGACGTACACAGCTGTAAGGGTAGGAGAGAATTACCCACTTAAGGTACAAGTAATCAAACATAAGGGTTATATTTCATGACTGATTACTGGCAACTGTCTTTGCTGTCTGCTGATGTACATTACTTGATGTACATTACTTGATGTACATTACCTCAGACTCAGCAAGCCAACTCTCCCATTTATGTCCTGTAGAAATGGTTTTTCTGCATAAAGACACACTCATGACAATAATGAACCTGAGACAAAGCAGAACTGTGTGCTCTGGAAGTAGATCCATGGGGAACCCAGAAAAAGACTGAACTAGGAATGCCTTATAGAAGTGTTATAAAAAAATCCAGTTATCAGTAAAAACTGTGTGTGCACCCATGTGTGTTTGCATACATCTAAAAGGAGAGAGGGACCATATGATTAAGCCCTTTTTCTCAAAATTTACAGATTCCTACATGTCATTTTTGGCCCACATAAGTTCTCACCTAAAGATGTGCAATGATCTTCTTTCACAGGCTGAAAGCTTTCAGACAGAACTGCTGGAATTTAAGAAATGCTTGGGACAATATCCTGAGAACTATATATAGCAGAAAAATCCCCGTTCACAAAGAAATGTTTTTAGTGATGTAGTTTATGAGTTCCAGCTGAATGCTCTACAGGAGATCAGTGACCAGTAGGAGAACTGGGTCCTCACAGAACAGTGCACTAAGAGCAAGATTTCATTTTCCAAAGCACACACTGGATTTACCCTTGTGCTATCAATACCTGCAAGGAACTGGAAGGTCTCACACTCTTCTGCTGTATGAGACAGGTCACTGTAAGTCAGAGCGTTCTTCTCCTTCCCTCTGCCGTGTTTGTAGGAGTACGTAGCCAAATACTGAACAAAAAGCTCCTAAAAAATTAAAACAAAACCGAATAGTCGAACTAAGAATTCACATATATAGCTGATCCCTATCAAAAGGCAGAAGCACCATATTTAACTGCACATACACTGGGCACTCAGTGCAGAGACTCTCTCACTTCCAGTACCTGAAGGGAGCCGACAGGAAAGATGGAGAGAGGCTTTTTACAAGAGCATGTAGTGACAGGACAAGGGGGAATGGCTTCAAACTGAAAGAGAGTAGGTTTGGATTAGACATTAGGAAAAAATTCTTTCCTGTGAGGGTGGTGAGGCCCTGGCACAGGTTGCCCAGAGAAGCTGTGGCTGCCCCATCCCTGGAAGTGTTCAAGGCCGGGTTGGACGGGGCTTGGAACAACCTGGTCTAGTGGAAGGTGTCCCTGCCCACGGCAGGGGTTTGCACATAAAAGTTCTTTAAGGTTCCTTTCAACCCAAACCATTCTATGATTCTAAATTCGGGGCAGTTTAAGGTCAGGGTATGGTTCAGTCTCGGGATGCGGAGAGACGAGGGAAGCGAGAGCCTGGCCCGGGCCGCGGGAGCGCTCCGAAGGCAGAGGCCCCTCAGCCGGGGAAGGGAGGCACGGGGGGCCGAGGGCAGGGCAGGGCGAGCCGGTACCGTGGCTTTGGCTGTGAGGAACAGCGCATCCTGGTTGATGCTGGAGACCTCCGGGGAGCTCTTCATGATGACGCGGATCCGCGACAGGGGCAGCGACACCAGACGGTTTTCGGTGCCGCTCAGCCGCGCCGCCGCCATCTCGGCCCGTCCCCGCTGTGCGCGGGCGCGGCCCGACGGGAGCTGTAGGCGGCGGCTGCCTGGACTACAGCTCCCTACAGCACCGGGACTAGCAGAGAGACCCGCCCAATGCCGGGACTACAGCTCCCTACAGCACCGGGACCAGCACAGAGACCCGCCCGATGCCGGGACTACAGCTCCCTACAGCACCAGGACCGACCCGCTCCCGGGCAGCACCGCCGACCCGCCTTCCCGCGGCGGGTGGAACGCAGGTCCCGGCGGAATCTCGCCTCCCTCAGACTCCGGCTGCCGAGTCTCTTCACAGAATCACAGAATCAATTAGGCTGGAAAAGACCTCTGAGATAATCGAATAGCGATCACCAGGTGGTTGTAGAAAGTGATAAGGTCACACACCTGAGCCTCCTTTTTTCCAGGGTAGAAACCCCCAGCTCCCTCAGCCGCTCCTCATCAGAGTTGTGCTCCAGACCCTTCCCAGCTCTGCTGCCCATCTCTGGACATGCTCCAGCCCCTCAATGTCCTTCCTGAATTAAGGGGCCCAGAACTGGACACAGCACTTGAGGTGTGGCCTCCCCAGTGCCCAGCACAGAGGGACAATCACCGCCCTGGGCCTGCTGCCCACACTGTTGCTCACACAGAATGCCAGGATGCCACCGGCCTTCCTGCCCACCTGGCCACACGCCGGCTCACGTTCAGCTGCTGTCGGCCCGCATCCCCAGGGCCTTTCCCACTGGGCAGCTTTCCAGCTGCTCTGCCCCCAGCCTGGAGCACAGCAGGGGCTTGTTGGGACACGAGGGCAGGACTCAGTCCTTGCTCTTGAACGTCATCCTGCTGGCCTTGCAGCATTGACGCAGCCTGTCCACATCCCCCCGCAGAGCCTTCCTACCCTCCAGCACATTGACGCTCCCACCCACCTTGGTGTAGACACAAATTTACTGCTGAGGGTGCACTTGATGCCCTTGTCCACATCAGCAGTACAGAAGGTGAACAGGACTGGGCCCAGGGGACACCACTAGTGACCGAACGCCAACTGCGTGCGACAACATTCCCCATCACTCACTGGGAATGGCCACCTTGACAGTTCTTAAGCCAGCAAACAGTGCACCTGCCCAAGCCCTGGGCTCACTGCTTTTTCATGACTGTGCTGTGGGAGACGGAGTCAAAGGCTTTGGTCAAGTCCAGGGAGACTCCATCCACAGCTTTTTCCCTTAGCCCTGAGGCAGGTCACCCACTCGTCAAAGGACCTCAGGCAGGCCCTGCCTTTCCTAAACCCACACTGGCTGGGCCTGATCGCTCGGTTGTCTTGTATGGGCCGTGTGATCCCACTCAAGATGGTCTGCTCCAGAACCTTGCCAGGCCCCGAGCTCAGGCTGCCAGGCCTGGAGTTCCCCGCATCCTCCCTCCAGCCCTTCTTGGGGATGATTGTCACATTGGCACCTCCAGTCGTCTGGGACCTCCCTGACTGGCCAGGACTGATAAGAAAGAACGCAGAGTGGCTTAGCCGGCTCTACCACTGGCTCCCTCAGCACTCCTGGGGGACTCCCAGCCAGCCCCACAGACTCATCAGTGTCTAAGTGTCTCCACAGGTCACTAACGACTTCCTCCTGGATTATGGGGATCTAGGCTGCTCCCCGTCCCTGTCCACCGGCACAGGGGGCTGCTTGACCTCCGGATAACCCATCTTACTGTTGAAGACTGAGGCAAAGAAGGCATTCAGTACCTCAGTCTTTTCCTCATCCTTTGTGACCATATTCCCCTCCCTCCGCATCCATTAAAGAAGAGAGATTTTCCTTGGCCCTCCTTTGTTCCTCATCTTTTTAAACAAACACTTTTTATTGTGTTTTATAGTAGTGGCCAGATTAAGTTCTAATGGAGCTTTTGCATTCCTGATTATCTTTCTACCTGAGGTCAGGGCCACAGGCTGGGACACATGGTAGGTTGGGTGGCAAAAGCACTTTGGCACGGCACAGGGCTTCTTTGGAGATGTTTAGGGGAGGAACACAAGGTGGGAATAGAGAGAGATGCAGACCATGGGGAGAGGAACAAGAGTAGGCAAAGTAGAGGGGCGAAGGCCTAAAAAAGGCCTTTGTGACCAGGGACGTCTCCATGGAAAACACCAGGCCTCTGGGACAAGGGGTGGCCAAGCCCACCAGGCCTCTGTGACCCGCAGCAGCATCGTGCCCAGAGGCCATTGTGACATGGGTTCGTGCGGTGACCNTGTGACACGGGTCCGCGCGGTGACCGTGAGGGCTCTTGTAGGGCCAACGCCCTGGAGTGGCCACTCCCAGGAGAGCAGCTCTCGCAGGAGGCAGCAGCTGTCTCAAGAGGCAGCAGCTCTCTCAGGAGGCAGTAGCTCCATTGGGTGTTTGTGGCCAGTGCCTGGCAGAACACCTCGAAAATGTCAAAGCAGCAGGAGGCGAATGCCCATGGCCAGCCCCATGAGGTGCAGCCACTGCTGTATAAACGGCGACAGGTGAGGGAA
>VZRJ01007871.1:81978-92556 GCA_013397565.1 Ptilonorhynchus violaceus | reverse complement strand
GGAGGTGGGAGCTGCGGGGCGGGCTCCGGAAGGGCGGTAGGGACCGGGTTCCTTCAGAGATGGACTCGGGGCTGGGTGGAAAATGGCTCCCTCCGGTTGCTCTCTCCTCCCTTCCCAATTTCCGTGAAGGACAATTCCTCTGGGACTGTCCATGGAGTTAAACCTGATGGGATAAAGCTTTGGGATCACACGTGCCACCCCCTCCCATCCTGGTGGTGCTCTGCTGGGCCAGGACACCCCTGGAGCAGGGCACCCTGATCCACCACCGTGACCAGCCTGCCCCACGTCACCCCCCCAGAGCCTTGCCAGGGGCTGTGCCCCAGCTCCTGGGGACGCTGTGGCTCGAGTGGTGGCACAATCAGCTGCTCTCATCTCCCAGCTGCTTCCCAGGGATGTGCCACCTTGTTTCCCCACGCTCGAGAGGGCTGGTAGGGATGAGATGGGAACCAAGAGAACCAATCCTTGGGGCTCTGACCCCATGGGACGTCTCCTTCAACCCTCACCCGTGCTTGGGACCCCTCCTGGGGCAGCGTGAGCCAGGGGGCAGAGGCGAGGCATTGGAGAAGGGAAAGCAGGGTTGGGAAAGGGGCTGGAGCCGTTCCAGAGGGTGTCCCAGGGAGGTGCAAGGCTGAGCAGCTCCTGCCCCTCTGTGACCCCCAGCCCTGGGTCTCTCCCGCTGTCCCATGTCATGGGGCTGCCCCGGAACACTCCTTGTGCTCACTTCGATGTGACAGCGAGTGCTGGAGCATCCCCACATTGCATTCCAAGCCTGGAGAGGGACTGGAGAGGGGGAGTATTTGCTGAGTCCAGTTCCAACCATTCCCAGTGCAGGGATAACACTTGGGACGCCCTCAAATGGGAGATCCCTGTGAGGGCTCCTCCTGGTCTGTGCCAGCCCCGGCGGCACATCCCAGCTGTGTGCGGAGCCCAGGGGCTCTCCAGCGCTCTGGGGGCTCAGGAAGAGGCTCCCTCACCCCGGCGAAATCCATTCCCTCCTCCCACCGGCGCCAGGGGCGGTGTTGGGGTGGGAGCAGGGCGGGAGCTATACGGGAGACCCCCAGCTTTACCCACCCGCCTCCCGAACGTCGAGGCAGCCGCGGTGTCGATGGTTGGAAAGGGGCCAAGGCAGGTGCCTCGCTGGCTGGGGAGCCCACCCGGCACAGGGAGAGGCATCCCGAGGCACCCAGCTCCCCGGGGGCTGGCCGGCTCCTGCTGCCACCCGGCTGAGTGACAGCTCCCAGCCCCCCAGCCCACCTCCCCCCTTGTCAATCCTCCGGGGAATTATTTATCCTGACAATAGCAATTGTCTGCACGGGCCCTTCCCCCTCTCCAGCACCTACCCCAACAAAGGAAATCATCCTGATATGAAAGGGAAAATTAAATTACCCCAATAAAGACTTAGTGCTGCTTTAATGACATCACCAGACTCAGGCGCTAATTAGCTGAGTACAAAGGAAAGCTAAATGTGAAAACGTGAATTTCTGTTCCCTTTTCTCCTGTCGTGCAGTCTCGGGAGTGGGAGTCTTGGCAGGCACGGCAGGAGGAGCTGCTCCCACCCGGCCGGGAGGCTGCGGGTGCGTGCCAGGCTCGGGCGGCCGGGCACCGCCACTGCCGGCGGGGCAGAGCTCCGGGAGCTTTCGGGAGACGGGTCCAGCAGCTGGCGCCCGTATGGATCCAGCCACGGATCCCCGGGCTGGAATCCTGCTCGGTGCCGTCGCTTTCTGCTGCAGTCTGTGCTCGTCTCGCCGGGTTCAGGCGCCCGCACAGCTCCCGAGGAGCAAAGCCCTGCACGGCTCTCATCTTCCTCACGCCGTGCCCAGCGCTCAGCCCCTGCCCGAGGCCCACGTCCCCTTGCTTTGGGCCGGCATCCGCCGTGGGAGCACGTCCCCAGTTCCTCTGCACGACCCCGGCACCGCGACAATGCCAGCACTCCCCGGAGCCGTGCCCCCCGACCCCCTCCCCATTTCTGTTCGCTGCTCCCAGGCTTGGCCCCTCCCGTGCCGTGTTCCCCCCCACGGCTGCAGCCCCCCGGTGACCCTTGAACCGGGAATCCTCCCGGGCATCCACTCACCGGAGCGGCTCCGCTTTCCTTCCAGCCCCTGGGGACGGCGACAGCGCCGAGCAGCGCCACAGCCCCGGGGGGAGAGCTGGCGGCACCGCGGAGCCGCTCAGCCGCGGGGTCCCGGCGTGGAGAGACCCCCGAAGGACCAGGAGACGGCTGGCAGCGGGGAGGGACAGCGAACACCCCACGAGCAGCGAGCCCTGGCCCTGGGGCTGCCCGCTGGGACCAGAGTGCACCCGAACGCCCTCCTGGGCAGGGGGGGGCGTTTTGCATGCCCCGTTGGCCTCTGTATTTGGGGCTGTTTTTTCCCGTTGGAAGTGCTGCTGCATCCAACCCCACCCGGGATAATTCCTCGCTCCGGTGGGGCCACGGGAACGCGGGGGGGATTCCAGCAGAGGCTCCAGAGCAGCCCGCAGGTGCTCAGAGGCTGAGCTGCTCCCACTCCCGCCGGTCGCAGGGGAAGGGGGGGCTGTTAATACATAAAGCCTCATTTTAACTAAAGCCTAAATTATCCCCAAATCCAGGGTATTGCTGCCTTCCCCTCGAACCTCACCCCAGCCCCTCGGTCAGCACTCCCAGCCCCTCCCCAGCACGTGGGGCCATCCCAGGATATTGGGGGGGCAAGTATTGGCCTCTGCTCCTTGCGGNCACCCCGCTGCCCTCGCCTCCCGCTGCCGGGGCTCATGCGGGAGGGATGGGGGCGAAAGCCTCCGTGCCTCCTTAAAATGACATAGCCGGTCTCCATGGCAACTCCTCTCTGCCTTTCGCCTCAGACCAAGAGCATCATCTGCTCCATCATCCCTGCAGGCCAGGGCCCGGCATCCCTGGAAACGGGCTGGTGGGATGCTCAGGCGGCGGGAGCCCCGCCTGCCCCACGCCACTGCCCTGCTGGCGGTGCCAGCTCCCCCGGCTCTCCAGCCACGTCGGTGTCCGGCAGGACGGGACCCCCCCGGCCGCAGCATCCCGGTCACCGGCCGCCTGCAGCCCCCTGCAGCCCCCGCCCCTTCCCACTGCAGCCGGTGCCGCGGGGTGCCCGGCACGGCCACGGCACTGCGGGAGCAGCAGGGCTGTGTGTGGAGGGAGCTGGGACAGCTGCTGGCCTGTCCCCACCCCAAACACCGCAAATCCACGGCAAAGCCCCTTGCGGACAAGCCGGGCGAGCTGGGAGGCCGTTGAGCATCCCTGGTGGAGTGGAGGGGCTGAGCCAGCGACACCAAACTGCCCATCAAGCGCTCGGCCCCCGCTGTGACAATGAGAGGCCGGGGCTGAGCGGGGGAGATTGCCCGGCACTCCAGCAAATCCCACCGCCCGCTGCCGGGCGCCAGGGCCCGCCTGGCCTCCGACACGGCACGTCCCCGCCTCCCCCTGAACCTCTGCGAGCCGCGGTGACCGCAGCTGCGGGGGCACGGATCCATCGCCAGCCCCGGGCAGGCAGGACCCCAGGGACCCCGGGGCGGGGTGGGCTGCCAGCCCCGGGCGCTGTGGGGGGATTTTCCATGGGGACGCACACGGGGAGGAGGGAGAGGTGCTCACGCAGAGGTGCGCAGGGGTAAGAGGTGGCACGAGGGATGGGGACGTGTGTGGGGGGACAGAGGTCCCTGTGCGTGGGGGACACGGCAGGACGAGGGGGTGTGGGGTGAATGTGGGGGAGCTGGCACACAGGGGTGGAGGAATGGAGAGCACGTGTGTGTGTACTCAGTGATGAGTGTGTCCCCTAATGCCACACTGTCCCCTCAGACACCCTCCTGCCAGGGGGCTGCAGGGCCACCCCAGCCCTGCCCTTGCCGTGCTCCCCACGGAGCTTTCTTCCTCCTCCTCACGGCTCCTTTTCCAGGTGCCTTTTCCCGCTGCCCGCACAGCATCTCTCTGTGCTCGCTCCTGTCCCGCTATTCCCCGTGCTGGATCCGCGCACAACCATCCCCCCAGCATCCCGGCTGTGCCGTGGTGTGTGGGTGTGTTTATTTATAGGGCTGCTGCAGAGCCCGGGTGCTGCGTGGGGCCTGCAGCCCCCCACCCTCCTGGGCTCCCTTCCCCGCTTCCCAGCCCGGGCACGCAGCGGCAGCGATGCCCCGGTGCCCACTGGTGTGCGAGTCACAGAATCCTGGAATCACAGCTGGGAAGGGACCTCAAAGTTCATCCCGTTCCACCCCCCTGCCATGGCAGGGACACCTTCCACTATCCCAGGTTGCTCCAAGCCCCATCCAGCCTGGGCTTGGACACTTCCAGGGATCAACTTGCAGAGGGAGTCTCCAACCAGGGCTGGGCTGGCTCCGGCGCTTTGTCCCAGCGGCAGCATTCCCATCCATCATCCCGTCCTTCTGCACCATTTCCAGCTTGCTCAGCCCTGCTGCAGCCTCCAGCCTTGGCTGGGGGGCACGTGTGTCCTGTGGTCTTCTCTGCAGCCCCTCCTAAGCCTCACTGAGGTTTTTGGAGCACGCCTGGTGCTCCCAGTTTGTCCCGGCCACCCTGTCTGTCCCGCTTCCTGCTCCAACAAGGATCCTGCCTGCACCCAGGGGCTCAGGGATGCGCTCCTGCCAAGTGCTGCGTGCTCAACCGAGGCTCTGGTGGCCTTTGGATTACAGGGAGACGTGGAAGAGCCACACAAGGATCCTGAGGAGAGCAAATGCTTTTGGGTCCCGTGTGCAGCTGGATGGATATCGCCAAACGAGGGCATGGAGATGCCAATCCCTGTGCCGTGGAATGCCCCATGGGGCACTGGCAGCTGTCGAGCTGGTGAGGGGATAACTGAGGACTCAGCAGATCTGCCTGGCATGAAGGTCCCTCCTGCAATGGGGTGGGCTGTAGGGGAGAGGACAGGGCAGGGCAGTACCTGGCTTTACACGGAGCACCGAGACCCAGCTCCCCAGAGCTCTTGGAAAGGGGCAAGGGGGTGGGGATGGGAGCGGGGCTGCCAGAGGGTGCACGGGGGTGTTACCCGGCGCCCCGCAGGACCCGGGCTGCCGCAGGGGGCACGGCGGGGCTGGTGCCAGCGCTCCCTGGCACGGGGCTTGGGCTGCTGCGACCGGCCCCTCACGCCCCGATGGCAGCACCAGATCTCCGAGGGCACCGTGCCAGGGCCGGCACGTGGGGCAGGGTCTGGCTGCCGCGGCCCGGCCCCGCTCTGGCTGGCCTCTCGTTTGTTCTCATTAAGGGCTGGCAGGGTGTCTAATTAGGCNCAGCGCCCCAGCCACGTGCCGGCACCCCCGGGTGTCCGAGGCGCGGGGCAGTCACCCCACGCCCCCTCTGTGCCCCCTTGTTCCCCCCGGGTACCTCGGACCCACGGACGGGGCGAGTCCGGCCCGTGCCCACCCGTGTGCCCCCACCCGTGGGCAGGGCCGCGGCGAGGACAGGCCGCCTGTGCAGCCTCGTGAACTGTGTGGGGATAACGAGCCAGCGGCCGCTTTAATTAGATTAATTGGCTCCCATTCGGCTCCAGAAGAGCTGTCAGGCTGCGAGTGTGTTCCTGCTGTACCTGGCTAATTACGGCACCGCGGCCGCCACTCGGCAGCGCTCACGGCCGCGGGGAGCTGGCACCGGGCACGGCCGTGCCAGGCGAGGGGGGGACCCGGGGGGCTCTGGCTGCCCAAATACACGGGAGAAGATGAGAATGAGGAAGATCAGGGGGTCCTGAGGATGCTGCAGGCCATGCAGAGCTGCAGGAGAGCGAGGGCTGTGAGGAGCTGGAGCACAGGGATGGGGTTTGGGGAGCCCAGAGGATTGAGATCGGAGCTGGGGAAGGGGCAGGAGCCATGGGTTGGGGTGCCCCAGGGGGGAGGATGGTCTCTGGAGCACCCAGGCAAACACAGGATGCGGTGGACACTGGGATCAGTCTCTGTCCCTGCTGTCCGTGCCCTGAGGAAGAGGATGGCAGCCAGCAGGGGGTGGGCAGCCTCTGGACAGAGTCTCTCTGAGCTGTGCCAGGCATGGACACATCGAGCTCCAGCCGGACACTGGAGCCACTCGGAGGCACTGGCTATTTATAAACGCCACCCACGAGAGAAGCAAGGAGGTGACAGCCTAAAAATAGGCTGGGCTGGGGTGCCCAGGCACCACTTTCCTGTGGAGTGGAGAGTGGGAGGCGGTGCTGTGGGATATCTTTATCCCTCTGATCCCCAGGTTGTCATTACAGTGCCCAGTGCAGCTGGAGCTGCAGCCTGTGCCCACGCAGCTGACCCGTGCTCCAGGGCATCGTGTTTTCCTGTAGGAACAACCAGTGCAAACAGGGTGGAGAGCAGGGCAGGGCAGCTCCAGGAGGCAAATAATGCGCCCTACACATCCCCAACAGACACCCCACGGCCCCTCTGAGGGTCAGGAGAGTGGCACCCGAGGATTTGCCCAGCCGTGGGATGGCAGCAGCTCCCCCGGGAGTCTCCCAAGAGACACCTGCACACGCGGATGTGTTGGGAAGACACGCCTGCACACAGGCGTGTGCGGAGAATCCAGCTGATCCTACACTGATCCTACACAGCACCACGCTCGCCACAGGGGTGGGCTGCACCCCGCCTGCTCTGGGGACACGCACACACTGCCCGCAGGTGCGGGTGGGCACCCCTGAGCGTGCCACCTGTGCCAAACCTGTCCTGGCATCCCTGGGGGATCCGTGGGGGATCGTGAGTGTGGGTTCATCACACAGCTCAGCAAGGAACCCCCAAATCCCACCGCGGCTCCCCGGGACACTGAGCACCCGCCTGAACCCTACAGCCCCCAAACCCCAGCTGACCCTACCAGATACCAACCCGAGCGCAGAGCAGGGCACCCCACGCCCCTGCGTGCCACTGCGGCGCCGGGGGACTCTGCCCGGCCTCGGANGCCCCGGAGGGGAGCTCGTTAGCCGAGGCGGCGGCAGCGGCAGCCCTCGCAAAGCGCTGACGCGGCCGCGGCGCGCACATCCCGCGGGCTCCCGGGGGATCCTGCGCTTCCATTCGTGCCGCACACGAGGCCCCCGGAACAGACGCGGCTCGGATGGAGTTATTTTTTCGCCCGCCGATGTTAATCCCGGCTCGCTTCGTGCCTCCGCAGCGCCTCGCCCGGACCCCCGCTCCGGGCTGGCCCCCGCCGGGAGCGTCCCGGGGCTTCCGTGGGGACGGGGTGGGGCGGCGGGGGGGTCTGGTACCGCCGGCTCTGTGCCCGTGGGGGGTGTGGGAAAGCGCGGGATGGTGGGAGCGGAGAAAGGGATTCCCCAGCTGGCGAGGAGGAGGAGGAGGATGTAATTGTACGGTACAGATTGAGCCTGTCAGGCGTCCCTCCGACAGCGCATCCCGGGGCACCTTCACCGTAAATAATAAATAACAGCCCGGCGAGGAGGGGATTAACAAGGACAGGCGAGGCACTTATCCCCTAATTGATGGGTTTGTATTCCTGCGGAGGCTGGAGCCGCAGCCACCCTGATGCCATCGCGGCGAGCGGCAGCCTCCTCCCCGCGGCTGCTGGGGAGATGCAGGCAGGGAAATGCAGGCAGAGGGAATGCAGGGTGGAAAATGTAGGCAAGGAAGTGCAGGCAGGGAAATTCAGGGTGGAAAAATGCAGGCAAGGAAATGCAGGGTGGAAAATACAGGCAGAGAAAAGCAGGTAGGGCAAACCAGGCAGGGTAAACCAGGCAGGGAAAATGCAGGCAGGGGAATTGCAGGGTGAAAAATACAGGCAGGGAAAACCATGCAGATCCAGGGCAGAGCAGGCACCTGGAGCACAGCACAGCATAGAGAGGGGGGTGGGAGCCCCATCCCACGGGATTCACCATCCCCTGGATCTCAGGGTCCAGCCAGGTCTTGGTGCTTTTACTCTCATCCTCCATTTAACTCCTTTTCTACTCAATCTTTACAGAGTGACCAAAACCCCAGAGTCCTGCCCTATCCCTTGCTGATGGAGGCTGGGATAAGGCTGTTCCATCTGCTTAGCCCAGGATTTGGGGCAGCCCAGCTGGGCAGGAGAGGGGAGCAGGATGGGGTCCCAGACAGCTTGAGTTTGCACGTGGGTTTAGCTGAGCTAAAAGCAGCTCTGGGAGGAGGCTGGGCCACTTTGGGAGATATAATTACGTATAAAAAAAGCTTATTCTGGTCCTTGCAGGGAGGGGCCGTGTCCAGCTCTGCCGCTCGGGATGTGCTGGCACCTGCCAGGACCCCAAATCCGGCTTGGCCGCTGTGGGGTCTCCCCTCCTGGCCACACTGGGCTGGTGGCCTGTTCCAGCAGCATGGCCTGGTTCCCGTCCCGGATTACTCTCTCCCTCCGGCGGGAGGGGGAAGAGCTCTCCGAGTGCCAGATGGTGCCATTTAATTTTGTTCTGGGTGAGGCTGGAATCTGTTCGTGCCCGTGCGAGCAGGACCCCGGGAGACACAGCACGGGCTGGGAGCCTCCTGCCTCCGGGCACGGCTGCTTCTCCTCTGGAAACAGGAGCCCCGCAGTGCAGAGCATTCCCAAAAGCACCTCCCCAACACCCCTCGCTGCACGGGGCGGTGGAGACCCCGTCCCTTGTGCGGGGATTTTTTGGTGATCCATCTCCCCTGCCTGCAGCCCCGCCAGCTTCCTGCCTTTCCCAAGAGCCGGGGAGCCGGGCTGGGATGCGGGAGCTGAGGAAGAGGAGGGGTGAGGAAGGCAGGGAGAGGCCCGTGGAGGCAGCGGTTTCCCAGGTGCTGCTGCCAGATTGCTGCCCGTGGCCTGCGCTCCGCTCGCAATTATCTGGGGTAATGGCAGGGGAGGGTGACCCAGATAGCGCGGGGAGGAGGATAATAAGGAAGATGTAACCGAGGCTTTGGGAAAGGGAAATTGGTGGGGGGGGGGACATAAGAGAGGGAGGAGAGGAGCTCCAGGATGAACCCTGAGCTGGGATGCTGATCCAGCACGGCTCGGAGCATCCCCGTGGCCCATGTCATCCCTAATCCAGGCATCACACCCCTGGTAAGCAAAAATATCCTTTCCCGGATCTGTGGCCCTGCAGGGTTTGGAAAAAAGGGGCAGACGAAGGACAGGGCTGGCAGCAGTGTCCCAAATGGAATTTTCCTCCCCCGGTCCTGGCTGGGATGAGCGGAGGGGAGGCTGTGTAGTGGGACACAGCTCTCGGCGTGGAGCTGTCCCAGGTGTCACACCCCCGCGGGGACTCTGCCGGACGGAGGGCACCTTGCAGGACAGCACCTGCAGGTCAGCAAAGAACCGCTGCGTGGGCCCTTTGGGAGGAGGGCAGCGGCCCCAGGCCCTGCTGGCACACACGGAGCGAGTGAAATTCCATTATAAATCTCCCAGCCCTCTCCCATCATCCCCGCTCCACGGAGAGCTGAGGAAGCAGAGGCCGGAGCCAGTGCTCGTCCATCACACGGAGAGGTGTCCCCACGCTGCCGCCACCTGCTCCGGACACCTTGGCAAGCTGCTGCGGCCACTTCCCGGGGGAACGCTGCCTCTCCTGCTCCTGGGCTGCAGCTCCTCTCCATGACTCCATTTCCCATCCCGGGCTGGGACAGAGCTCGCTGTCCCCTCTCCAGGGGGGATTTTCTGAGCCCAGGAACGCAGAGGACCAAAAGCGGGCACAGCCCATCCCAGCATGGTGCTGGAGGCTCGCCAGCAGTGCAGGGCTCTTATCTAAAAGAAGGTGGGAATGATGTGGGATCAGCAGTCCCGCGGTAGGACAGCCCCTGACTTGTCCCCAGCCTGCTGGATGGCCACGCTTGAGGCAAAAGCTGAGGGTCCTTGTCCCAGCACGGTGACACAGAGGTGACACGGCCACAGCTCCAGGATCTTTGGAGCTTGGCTCTGAGCTGCAGCCCCCAGCGGGGCACAGGGGCTCATTCCAGGCTTTATCTGGGAGCAGAGTGAGCCCTGACCCTGCGGCAGGTGCAGCAGGAGCAGCCCCGGCGAGGGGAGGTGCAGGAAAGGACCTCGTGCTCGACGCCGGTGTGGTGAGGGGGCTGTGGTGACCCCACGGAGGATTTGGGCCGGGAAGGTGTTTGCCGGTGCGGGAGAGCATCGCTCCGGGCACGGCAGGGACCCCACGGAGTGGCAGCAGAATTCCCAGCAATCCCGGCTCGCAGCCGTGTGATATTTAAGTGGCAGAAAAGAAAATAAAGCAGGGGAGGGTGGGATGAGGATGAGCTGGAAGGAGCGGAGGAGCCGCCCCCCTTCCCTCCCACGCCTCCCCACGGCTCCGGGGGCCCGAGTGGGCTGGGGTGACACCGGTGGGGGGCCAGGGTGGGCTTTGAGGGGTGGACACAGCGAGGGAGGACGGCGTGTTCTGTGACAGGCTCGAACGTGACTCAACGTCACCTACTTTCNTAGGGGCCACGAGGAGGAGGAGGAGCATGAGCCTCTTCCCCCTTCCCTCCCCTCCCGAGCTGCCTCCGAGGGCGCTTCCGCCCCAGGGAAGGGAGCACCGAGAGCCCTGCAAAGCCACTCTTTTATTAATTGAATATTCAATTTTCAAAATAACCTTGAGGAACTAAATGAAGAGGCTGGGAAGAGATAGCTAATTGTCAGCTGCACCTGCTCGGCACAGGCACAGAAAAGCTGCTTCCAGCTTCCTTCCAGCCCCCTCA
>VZRJ01007871.1:62422-76364 GCA_013397565.1 Ptilonorhynchus violaceus | reverse complement strand
CCCTGGGTGACAGTCCCGGCCGGCCGGTGCCACCCACGCTGCCCCAGAGGCCGTGGGGCCGGCGGCGGCTCGGCGGGGACCCCGCGGGGCTGCCGGGGAGCCGTTCCCGGGAATCGCGGAGTTCTCCGCTCCCGCTTTGCCATGGCAACGCCCGCCCGGCGCGCCGGAGCCGCGCAGCGCGGAGCGTTCCGAAAGGTCACCGCCGGCGGGCGGGGGGCTGCCAGCGCCGCGTGTGTACGGACGGGGACAGGGACGGGAATCACAGCCCCTTCCCCCGGAATTCGTTCCACGAGGGGATGGGGCCATCCCGGGGATGAGCGCTGGGGGGGGGGTGAGGGTGGCTGAGTTGTTGTAGGGAACCGGGCGCTGGGAATGGCAGCGGGATGCAGCTCTGTGGGGTATCCCGGGCTGTGGGGCAGCCTGTGGGGGTTGCCATGGGATGGAGCACCGCGGGGTACCACGGGATGTGGGGCAAGGACAGCCTCGGGCAGCACCAACCCCAGCCCCGCGCCCCGGGCTCCTGGGTGACCCCAAGCAGCCCTGTCTGCAGGGGTGGCAGTGCCGCCCGTGCCCCTGTTCCCCAGGGAGCGGGTGACTCCCTGCCTGTCCCCAGGGACGCCCCTGGCAGGGCACTGGCTCCCAGCACAGCCAGGCACGGAACAGCATCTCCTGCCCACTCCTGTCCCAGCGCCGCCAACTCAGGACCGGACCAGGCTCGGGAGGGATATCCCATCCCAAACCGAGGTGCCACCCAGTTTTGGGAGCTCTCCCGGCCCCGGATCAGGTA
Source organism: Ptilonorhynchus violaceus (assembly GCA_013397565.1). Taxonomy (NCBI): domain Eukaryota; kingdom Metazoa; phylum Chordata; class Aves; order Passeriformes; family Ptilonorhynchidae; genus Ptilonorhynchus; species Ptilonorhynchus violaceus. The sequence goes on along the minus strand of VZRJ01007871.1, from coordinate 75,577 downwards.
GCTCAGCACCAACCCTGCCAGCCCGGCACAAACTGCCCGAGTTTGGGTGCCCACCCGGGCAGGGGGGCGCAGAGAAGGGGCCTCCCCGCTGCCGAGGTCCTCACATTCCCTTTTCCAGGATCCCCTCCATGCTCCCCACAGCCTGCCCAGCGCCCGGGGAGCCGTCGGGGTTAAATATTCAGGAGCACTCGCTGTGCCCATTTTGTAAAGATCAAGCGGCTCCCGGGCCTGGCAATTCCCGTCCCCTGCTGCCGGGGATGCGCCTTAATGAGTTTGCAGAATGATACATTTTTAAAGTCATTATTTCCGGACATGTTCAAAGTCCCGGCATTTCCTCTGCTCCAGTTGCTCGGGCGGCCGCCCCGCTGTGCCCCCCCCGGGGGTGATGGAGAGAGATATCCCACAGGGATGGGGCAGCTGGGGAGGGACATGGGGGGCTGTGGGCATGGGGCAAGGGGGGTCCCCCCCAGGAGACCCCCAACCCATCCCCTCCTGGAGCGGCCACAGGTCTCTGCATGGCCTGGGGGTGCCTGGGGACACTGATCCCTGCCCTGCCTGGGAATATGGGGACATGGATCCCTGTCCTGCCTCATGACAGTGAGAATATTGATCCCTGTCCTTCCTGGGGGCATGGGAGCACTGATCCCTGTCCTGTCTGGGACTATGGGGACATGGATCCCTGCCCTGCCTCATGACAACGGGAATATTGATCCCTGTCCTTCGTGGGGGTGTGGGAGCACTGATCCCTGCCCTGCCTGGGAACATGGATCCCTGCCCTGCCTCGTGACAGTGGGAATATTGATCCCTGTCCTTCGTGGGGGTGTGGGAGCACTGATCCCTGCCCTGCCTGGGGACATGGATCCCTGCCCTGCCTCATGACAACGGGAATATTGATCCCTGTCCTTCCTGGGGACACGGGACCACTGATCCCTGTCCAGTCTGGGGACATGGGGGCATGGGGATATTGATCCATGCCCTGCCTGGGGCCACGGGGACACTGATCCCTGTCCATCCTGGGTCATGGGGACACTGATCCCTTCCCTGCCTGGCGGAAATGGGACACTGATCCTTGTCCTGCCTTGGGACATGGGGATGTAGATCCCTGCCCTGCCTAGTGAAAATGAGGATATTGATCCCCGTCCTTCCTGGGGCCATAAAGGCATGGATCATCCCTGTCCTGCCTGGTGGAAGTGGGGACACTGATCCCTGCTCTGCCTGGGGCCCTGGGGACACTGATCCCTGCCCTGCTTTGCTTTGTGGAGGCACTGATCCCCGCCTAGTGGAAATAGGAATATCGATCCCTGCCCTGCCTGGGGCCTTTGGACACTGATCCCTGCCATGCCTCACAGCCAATTGGGAAGGGATATTGATCCCTGTCCTTCTTGGGAGCCAGGGGAGCACTGCTCCCTGCCCTGCCTGAGGGTATGGACACACGGATCCTTGCCCTGCCTGTGGCCATGAGGACATGGATCCCTCATGGCAATGGGGATATTGATCCCAGTCCTTCCAGGGGGCACAGGGACACTGATCCCTGCCCCGACTGGAGCATGTGGGGTTTGATCCCTGTCCTGCCTGGGGACACAGGGACACTGATCCCTGCCCTGCCTAAGGATGTGGGCACATGGATCCCTGCCCTGCCTGGGGCCACGGGGGGATGCTGATCCCTTCCCTGCTCCGGGGCAGCGCAGGCAGTGCAGCAGCAGCTCCCAGGGCAGCCTGTGCCAGGCAGGTGCAGGGGCAGGGCCCAGCACTCCCCCAGAGCCCCCCAGCAGCGGCCCCCCGGTAATTGTGGGTCTGCCTGCACTTAATCACAGCCTTGGGATCTCCAGAGGGAGCAGCAGCTGGGAAGTGCCATTGGAAACCAGCCCGGAGCTGCACCCGGGCTGGGCGAGGGGCCCCGGGACCCACCAGCTGCTTCCTGCATCCCTTCCCTCTGCACCATCCCACGCCGCGGGGGTCCCTGCTCCCAGCCCCTCTCCAGCGTTCCCTCGCTCTCCCTGCCCACCCCCTGCCTCCTGCTCTGGAACACGCCGGGTTTTTCCAGGTTTGATGGGATATTTCAGCTCTGAGAGGGCTGAAATCCGGGACACTGGGGCACTGGGGATGAGACTCGGCTTAGACATTTGGGGACTGGCGACGCCTGCAACGTGTCACCCCTCATGTCCCAGTGTGCTGCCCTCCTGTGCCACCTGCACGTGTCCCAGACCTGTCCCAAATCCTCCCAAATCGCCTGCCCAGAGGTTGGCAGCTGCCCCCCGGCCGCCTGTTTTGTGCTGGCAGTTTTTTCCCGTGGCAGGCTCTGCCTCTCAGCTTCCACGTGGCTTCAGGACCTCCATCCAGGAGAATCCCAGGGCACCAGGCACCCCTGGGTCACTCCTCCAGAGGCACCCCTGTGAGTGGGACAGGACATACCTGGGGCATGTACCCCAGTTCTCATCCATGCCACAGGAACCCCACGGGGATGAAGTGCTGGAAACAGGGATCAGGTGCCTGCCTGGAGCTGCAGGGCAGGGCAGAATCCCAGGGATCATGACCTTCTCCCTCCCCACTGCCTGCCTTGGCCAGTGAAGGGGTCCTGAGGAGGGGGAAGAAACCAGGATGGGCTTTTAGGGACATTTCTCAGCTTTTAGGGACATTTCTCAGCTTTTAGGGACATTTCTCAACTTTTAAGGACATTTCTCAGCCTCTCCATGGCCTTGGAAGCTGCTGGATCCACAGTCTTCCCCATATGGAGCCTGACAACTTTGGAAGAGGTTACTGTGGGCATGAGGATCTTTGTAGCCAACTCATCCAGGTCAGGGAGGGGATCTGGAGGCTTCCTTGCCCTCTGCAACCCCACACAGGCTGTCCCCACACGTGGCCATTGAGGTGGGAGCTCAGGAATCACCCAGGAGGTGCCACCAAACTCCGGGCTCTGTGGGAAGGCTGATCCCACGGGACACCAGCGGTACCCCCCTGGGTCAGAGGGGTGACACATCCCACTCGTGGCAGGCTGTGGGATCAGACCCTGGGCGCATCCAGAGGGAGAGCGACCGGAATGGTGGTGGGTGGGACAGGCCAGCTCGTGGCAGAGCCAGGGGTGGGGATGCCCTGGAAGGGTGGGGGGTGGCAGGGCTTGCTTGGGGTTCCCCCTGGCTGCTCCACACCCACCTGGGGGGTGCTTGGGCTCCGTTATCCATCCAAAAACTGGGCGGCAACATCAGTGCTGGGGGCAGATGGGGAAGCCTGCAGAGGGATTTTGGGATGCATTCCTCTCCCAGCATCCCGTGGCTGCCCGTGGACACCGATGGACACCACTGTGGCTCCCGAGGGGCACAGGCTGAGCCCATTGGGTGGGGGCTCCCTTTCCCTGTGGATCCAGGGCCCTGTTGGGACACAGGGCTGGGGACACCGGGAGGGCTCCGCAGCCACATCCCAACCTCTGCCCCCACGGAGCGATAGCAGCGCCTCGGGCCCCGGTGAATTATCCTGCCTGCGTGTTCATTAATCAACAATCCTTATGTAAACAGACACATCCCAGCCCTCTGCTTCCCATCACCCTGGCAACAGCGCAGAGCCGACCCTCGCTCGGGATGCGCTCCCGGCTCCCACCCGGGCCACAGCCCTGCCTGCACTTTTTGCCGGCTCCCTTTGCTCCCATCTCTTTTCCTCCCTCAAGGAATCTTCAGGCCCGTGTTGCTCAGCACAGGATCCCTGAATTGGATCCTGGAGATCCCCAGAATTGGGTCCATGGCCTCCCCATCTTTGAATCCTGGACCTCTCCAACATTGAATCCTGCACCTCCCTACAGTGGGATCATGGATCTCCCATCGTTGGATCCTGGACCTTCCTATCACTGGATCCTGGACGTCCCCATCGTTAAATCCTGGACCTCCACATCATTTGATTCTGGACCTCTCCATTGCTGGACTTCCCAGTTACATCCTGGACTTCCCAATCTTGGGATCCTGGACCTCTGGCGGGACAAGGCCGATCCGGGCAGGAGCTGCCAGAGGAGCAGGGCGCTGCTGCCTCCCGGGGCTGCCCCACAGCGGGACAGCTCCGTGGAATAGAAAAGCCCTGCATGGAAGCTGATGGAAGCAGGAGGAGCCCAAGTCATTTAAGGTTGAAGAGAAATGTTAAAGACAGCAGGAAAAGCAAACATTAGCGGTGGCCACGCGGCTGAGGGGAATAGGAAGGGCTTTTACAAACATATCAAGGGGAAAAGGAAATACTGGAGAGTCAAGACAAAGTAGGCCCATTAATAAATGAGGAAGGATATTAAATTAATGATGATTCTCAAATGGCTGAGTTAGTGAACTACTTATTGAGATCTGCCTTTAACAAGAACAGCGAGGGAAAGGGGCTGAGACAATCAGAAAGCAGCCAAGGGTGCTGGAATTGTCCTACATGGAGCAAGGGGAAGGGGACAGCTGGGCTACGAGCCCCGGGTGGCAAATGCCCGGGGTTGAGCACCCCATCCATCTCTTCCTGGCAGGAGTGGAGGGAATGAGCGTCTGGAGCAGAGCGATGCTGGCAGGAGGCCCGGAGTGAATGAGGGGTCTGGGGGGACCGTGGCTCCTGCCTTGGAGCGGGATGGGACCGGGGGGAGCTGGAAGGGAGACTCCCAGGAGCCCCAGGTGCAGCCCTTGCCGTGTGGATCCAGGCTTGGGAATTGCCGGGGAGCAGCCCCTTGGAGCTGTGTTTCAGCGAGGAGGGGACGTGTCCGGGTAGCTGGGCCGGAGCTCTCCTGGTTCATCCAAGTTTGTCCTTGGAAAATCAGAGCCTCCAAAACGTCCTGCCGCTGTTTATCCTCCCTCTGCACTTCCACCGATCAACCGGTGGCTGCCCAGGCAGAGGCTGCTCCTGTGCCCAGGGGAAAAGCTCTGGGAAGGGGATTTTCTGTCCTCCTGCAAAGCCTGAGGAATCCCCCAAACCCCCTCAGCTTCTGCTGGCTGGAAAGGGCTGGTTGGACCCCCGGGATCCAATCCAGGCAGGATTGATCTCTGCTTGTGCATCCCTGGGCTCCTGTGGCTGCTGGTGGGGAGCAGGAGCAGCCTGAGGGGTGGCTGGAAAGTGTCCCACGTGTGGGACGTGTCCCTGTCTGTGTGGGGCATGTCCCAAACACGGGGGAAGGTGTTTGGGGTCCACCTGGGAGTCCTTGGCTGGGTCCTGTGGGGCAGGATGGGAAGGAGTGGGAAGGGATGGGATAGGGTGGGAGGGGGTGGGATGGGANCACCTCGAGGAGCTGCAGGACCCCGGGGCTGCACGGGGACCCTTCCCCCTCCCCACCCGGGGTCAGTGCCCACCGCGGGCCGGCCGGGAGCGCTCCCGTGGCCACGCCAGCTGACCAAGGGCTCCGTGGGGGACAATGTCCGGGAAACGAGGGCCCTCGTCAATGTTTTATGGGCCCGGGGCTCCCCGGGGTGTGTTTACGGGGCAGTAAATGAAAGCGCTCAGCCAAGTGACATTTGTGTTCTGCAAATGCGATTATTATGCATGATTAGCAGCCAAGTGCACTGAAAAACCCACACTGGCGGCGCGGGAGGGGCCCCGCCCGCGCCTCCGCGCCCCGGGAAGCTCCTGCTCCCCACAAAAGCCTCTCCACGGGGCAGCAGCGGGGATGAGCCGAGCCCAGCACCGGCAGAGACCCCGGGACCCCCCGCTGCCCCCGGGCCGGCCGCTGCCCCCATCCCTGCCCGCTGGAGAGGGACCGTGCCAGCCAAGGAGTTAAAGGATTTCCTTCCCAGCTGCCAGCCCGACTTTCCAGAGGAATGCATCCAAACCCACTTTTTAGCTTTAATTATTTATCTGTAACCAATTTGGCAGGAAAACCAATTAAACGAGTGGGTGATTAATGACCTGCTGATTTGCACAGGTACCTAATTTAAATGTCTATATAAAATATAAGCACATTTTGGACATGCTCTGATGGCTCGGGGCAGTCCGTGGCTGCTCGAGCGGGTCACTCCTTGGAGCATTCCGTGCTTCTCGACAGCTCCAGGCTCGGGAGGGCTGTTCATCCCAGAAATCCCGCTGTGCTTTCTCCCTGGCCAGTGCTGTGCTCGCCACGCCTCTTTTGCAAGTGTTTCTCACTTGGAAAACTGACCCGGGTGGGAAGGAGGGAAGCGCAGGGAAGTGCCCTGTCCAGAGTTCCAGAGGCAGGGAGAGACAGGCTGGAGCTCACACTGTCCCCTCGGGACACTGGGCAGGGGTTTGGGCAGCTGGAAGCCCTGCTCACACCTCAGCCGGGCACAGGTTTGGGTTGGCACCACCCAGAGCCAGCCAGGCTCTTCCCTCCTGCTCCCTGAGGCTCCGAGCATCCCTGTTCCCGTCCCTCCCGCCTCTGTGCCGCGTGCAGGGCCTGTCTGGGGGGTGGATGGCTCTGCACTCAGCCTCCTGGGCATCCCTGCTGCCACCAGGCTGGGGACGGGGCCGTGTGACACCTCACACTCCTCAACCGTTGATCCCACAGGGAGACACTGTGGATGGACAGCAGGATTTCCAGTTTATCCACGTCTTTTCCCCACTGCTGGGCCCAGTCAGAGCTGAGGCCAAGGACCGCCAGGCCCCAAAGCCTGTCCGTGTCCCTGCTTGGCTGAGACGCCCTGGGGATGCAGCTCCTCACGGGAACGGGAGGAGGAGCAGGGAACGGGCCCATTGTTGGGATAGAAATGGTAAATCCATTAATCTTTCGGAATACAATTCGCCGTGCAAAACAGAAAAGGAAAAGAGACACCTCATTTGTTATCAGGTGCATTGTGAGAGTCAGGTTCTTTAATTATCTCACCAAATTCTGCAGCCCATTCATCAAGTGCCGCCGCGGAGCTGCCGGGATTGCCACCCACAGCCCATCTGGGCCCTGCCAGGGAGCCCGGGCGCTGCCAGGCCCCTGCACGGGGGGTGTGGGGGTGCTCCCTGGAACCCCCTCTGGTCACTCTGGAACCCTCTCAGGGCTCCCTGCCTGGGAATTCACCTCCTCGGATGCACAGGGCAGCCCAGCACTGCCCGGGTGTTGTCATGGAATCATGGAATATCCCGAGCTGGAAGGGACCCACAGGGATCATTGATCCGGCTCCCGGCCCTGCACAGTCCCGACAATCCCACCCTGTGCATCCCTGGGAGCGCTGTCCAAATGCTCCTGGAGCTCTGGCAGCCTCGGGGCCGAGACCATTCCCTGGGGAGCCTGTTCAGTGCATGGAGAGATGGCAGCCAGGCCAGGGACATTGTTCTGTCCACTGGGGTTTATGGAAAAGAGGGAGAGACACAGGCAGGCAGTGATAGGACAAGGGGGGATGGTTTTGAACTAAAGGAGGGGAGGTTTAGATTGGATGTTAGGGAAGAATCCTTCCCTGTGAGGGTGGGGCGGCCCTGGCACAGGTTGCCCAGAGGAGCTGTGGCTGCCCCAGCCCTGGAAGCGTCCAAGAACAGGTTGGACAGGGCTTGCAGCCACCTGGGGTAATGGAAGGAGTTCCTGCCCATGGCAGGGGTGGGACTGGATGGGCTTTAAGGTCCCTCCAACCCGAACCAGTCTGGGATTCCATGACCCTATGACATGGCAGTGGCCCCAGGGAGAGGCCAGAGGCCGGGCACGAAGGTGATTGGGGGTGATGTCCTGTGCTCCAGTGCCTCAGGAATTGCTGTGGGACAAGGGAATCACCTCCCACCCCAGGGCAGAGCCTGGGACTTGCCCAAACTGGGGCTGGCAAGGCTGCAGGGCCCTTCCAGCTCCCAGTGCCTGGGTTTGGCTTTATCCAGGCTATGGCTGAAGATTCCCCTCCTTCCTGCCCGGCTCCCAGGTCCAGCCACTCCTTGGCAGGGTGTCAGGCACAGCCCTGCACAAGCGAGCCAGCAAGATCCCAGGGTTTGGGATCCATTGGCTTCCTCTGGCACAGCTCCATGTGGGCCTGGCTCAGCATCCCCCACCAGGGTCTCCGTGCTGGGCAGGGGGGCTCTGGATGGTCGGGAGGGGGTGCAGTGGGATGGACACAGGGAAGCAGAGGATGGCCATGGCAGCAGGTGCAGGAGTGAGAAAGATGGAAAGGAAAGGGATGTGAGCTGCTGAGAGGGTGGAAGCCTGTCTGGGATACATCAAAAGCAAAGTCTCGGTGGTTTTTAGAGGAGCAAAGAGAGCTGGGCAGCCAGGGGAGATCCCTGCTGGGATAAATGATCCATCCGGAGAAATCCAGAAAAGCAAGAGGTGGCTGCACCCCAGGGGTGTGGGGGAGGTGTGGGGGGCTCAGCCCTGTGCCCCACTCACCCCAAGCAGGACTGCTGCTCCTCCACCCTCTGCCACTGCCCTCCAGAATCCCAGGGACTGGGGAGCATCCCACTGCTGGCAGCTGCGGATGGAGCCGAGGGACCTGGGCCGGGAGCTCTCAGGGAGGGCTGGACCCGGCTCCTGTCCCCGCCACCTTCCCCCAGAGCTCCTGGGAGGAAAGCTGGTTCCGGTCCATCTGGACTCCAGATCGGCTCCGGTGAGTAATCGGGAGTGGGAGGGAAGGCAGACGGCTCCTGCAATCCCGGCAGCGAGGAGGAGAGAACAGACTATCCTGGGAGCGCGCACGGGGCTGAGGAGCTGAGATTCCCAGCCCTCTGCTTCATCCCGTTCCCAGGGGGACAGGCAGGAGACACAAACCGAGGGGCACCCCAGGCGAGGCCGCAGCGCAGAGTCCCCGAGCGTGGGTGACATCCCCGTCACCGCTGCGGCTCCGTGGCCGCTGAGCCACGGCCGGCGCCGAGGGAGGTGCAAGAGCCCCAAGCAAACCCTTCCCACGGTGTGAAATCTGCAGCGGGAGCCACCTCGGGAGCGGCTGGGGCAGCGCTGGCACCGGGATCACCTCCTTTTCCCCCTCCCCGAGGTGCCAGCGAGGTTATTTTAAGGGCTGCCCCGGAGCCAGGCTGCCCGCGGGTGCGGCGCTCGCACGGCAGCAGCGCCAGGTCCCAGCGGCACGAGGAGCAGGGCCCGGAGCGGGACGTGTCCCTGTGTCCCCTCCGGGATGTCGCGACCTCTCACCGGCATCATCGCCCCCGGCCACGCGCTCGGTGACTTTGGGACGGGGACACGGAGCTGCCACGTGGTGTGTCCCGCTCAGACAGGCCCACGGGGCTGCCGTATCCCGAGGGGAATGCCCTTATCCAAGCGCTGTCTCCTCCAGCCGGGGCTGGAGCGGCAACGTGATGCAGAAGCCAAGTGTCTTTTGCTATGAATATTTGTTCTTTTCTCTCTTTTTTTTTTTGTTTTATTTTTTTGGTCAAACGAAAACATTTCTGCAGGGAATGACTGTGACTGATTACATTTGTCAGGGTTTTTATCAAGCAATTGAAAGAGCCAGAGATTTTTTGGAAACCAAATAAGTGAAATATTTTGGCTGGTCAAAATTGTTTCCAGTAAAAATCCCCAGAAAACGCGGCGAGAAACCGATGGAGAAAATTTGCAGCGCAAATTAAAACGTGTTTTTCCAAGGGAAAACAGCTCCAGGGAAAAGAAATGTCTTAGCACCGTTGGCGAAAGGATGCTCCATGCTGAAGGCATCGCTCCATGGGGTGCTTGGCTCCGGGAATGCAGTGCCAGGCCAGGGATGGTGGGTCCAGCTTTTGCCCTCACTGCAAAATGGCTGCACGGATTTTCCTTGCTTTTTCCCCAAAATGTGCCCTCTAGGCCGCAGTGGAGGGAGGAGGCCTCCAGGCAGAGCGTGGTCTCCCAGGCACAGGGAATGAGTGGAGGGAACGTGGTGGGGAGCCACAGGAAAGCTCAGGAGGTGCCTCAGGAATGAGATGTACAGGAAATGGGGTGCTGAAAGGAGCTGTGCCATGGCCTGGGGACCCTGTGCCACCACGCCATGAGGTTGCAACATTCCAGCTACACCTCACCTTGGATGTCCAGGAAACATGGGGCAGCTAAACAGGGTTAAAATATTCCTCAGGGTCCAGCTTGAGCCTTTGGGAGAGGAGCATGGACCAGGAGGCAGCAGGAAGGTGCTGGGGGCAGGGCTTGGATCATCACCGAGCCTGCCGTGGGCTGCGGTTTGGGATCTCTGCATCCCTTTGGGATCTGTGCCACGTTTCCCAGGGCTCCTGCAGTTTTGTGGCCACCTCCTTGACTCCAACCCTGCGTGTCCCCGGCGTGGCCCGGCCCAGGCTGATCCCTGACCCCGGCGCGGGCTGAGCTCTGTGCGGAACGAGCTGAGCTCTCCGGTTAAAAATAGCTCATGACCATGCAAATCTCGGGCTGGGCATTAATGTGGATGCAAATAGGTGCTGGCAAAGCCGGCACAGGAGCCCTGCCCAGCACTTCCTACCTGGAATTTGCAATGCACAGGCGGCTGACCTCGGCTGGGAGGGGGGATTTGCTGGGCTGCGCGGCAGAAACTCGGGAAGTCGCAGCGTGTGGGTCAGGGCGGTGAGGGGAGGCAGATTCCCTATGGATCACTGCTCCAGGAGGAGGAGATGGCTCTGGGAGGGGCTGACCACCCTCCCCGGCATCAGAGGTCAACACCCCTAAAACCCCCAGCACGGGGTTGGGGAATAACAGAGCCACATTGTTCTCCTGGCACCGCCACCATTCCCAGGGCGATGTGAACGCTCCCAAAACGCCATCCCAGGCCCGGGCTGAGCAGCTGCTCGGAGCCAGCCGGGTTCTCCACCCCCGGAACGCCCCGGTGCCCCGTGCCCCCGAGACAAAGCCATTTGCCATCGCTGCTGAAGCGCTGTGCATGTCAGAAATACGGCTCCTGCGGGCACAGCTCCAGTCAGGAAGAGCCAGAGCACTCCACGGGCAGAGAGAGTCATGTGAAAAATGCTCTTGTTCCCTCTTAAGATGCTTGGAAGCAGCCTGAGGGCTTTAGCACTGTGCCGCTTTGGTTTAAGTTTCCCTAATGAGGTTTGCCTTCTATTACTGTCAGGGAACATTTTTCATTGTTGAAGCCACTGTAAATGCAAAGCCTTAAAAATGAGTTTCCATTTCAGATCTGACAGCTCAGCTGCTAATGTAAAATAGAGAAAAACCACAGATCAGGCTGCCTTTTAGTGCAATTAGCCCTCCAAATGGAGCAATTTACATTGGCACACTTGTGTATCTTCCTGCAGAAGGCAGGCAAAAAAGCCTCATTACTTAAGCGCAGACCTTTATGAGCAGAAATGAGGGGAAGAGAGGAAAAACACACCCGGGCTGGGAGCGCCGGGCGCTGCCTCCTCCCCTCGCGCCGACGTGCGGGGCTGGGCCGGGAGCGCCGGGCCGCCTCTGCATCTGCACATGGAGCTGCTTCGCCCTTGGATTTCACACGGAGCTGCCTTCCCGGAGCTCTTTGCACACGGAGCTGCCTTCCCGGGCGCTTTCCCGGCGCCTCTCCGGATGCGCGTGCCCGTCACGGAGCCGTGGGCGCGTCCCCTGCCGTGGGTGTGGTGGCTGGGATGGGTCCCTGTGCCACACGCTCTGTTCCCTGTGCCAGAGGCTTCTCCTGTGCCAGAGAGGTTTATGGATTAGAAAAGCTCATCAATTTTTCAGTCCCTGCCAAAGCCCGCAGAGCTCCGTTGTCCTTTTGGTCACGTGCGCAGGTGACTCCTGTGGTGACACCACAGGGCCCTGCCATGCCCTGGGGACCCTGTGCCAGCTCGCCATGGGGCTGCGCCATGCCCTGGGGACCCTGTGCCAGCTCGCCATGGGGCTGTGCCATGCCCTGGGGACCCTGTGCCACCCTGATGTGGAGTTGTTCCATGCCCTGGGAACTGCACCTCCCCTCCCTGGAGCTGTGCCGTGCCTTGGTGAGCCTGTGCCACCCTGCCATGGAGCTGTGCCATGCCCTGGGGACTCTGTGCCACTGCCATGGAGCTGTGCCATGCCCTGGGGACTCTGTGCCACCCCGCCATGGAGCTGTGCCATGCCCTGGGCAGCTTGTGCTACACTGTCATGGAGCTGTGCCATGCCCTGGGGACCCTGTGATACCCCAGCATGAGGCTGTGCCATGCCCTGAGGACCCTGTGCCCCCTTGTCACGGACCTGTCCCACGCACAGGGCACTGGCAGCGTGCCCACCGTAGGCCGAGGTGCAGGATCCCAAAACGCATTCCCAGAGGAGCTGCCAGTTTCCCATCACCACCAGCCCCGTGTGCATCCTCCTCACTCCCGTCTCCGGCTCCGTGCCTGCATCCTCAATGCCCGCCCAAGGCCACGGCCCCCCGGCTCTGGCCTCTCTCACAATAAAACGAGGCTTCTTTGAGGCCTCAGAGCTCTGATTGACGCCCTGCTCCGGCCTCCTCCTCCTCCCCTTCCCGGCTCCATCCCCGGCTGCTGAGGGGGGAGCGGCTCCATCCAGCAGCTCTGCGAGGAGCCCCTTCCCTGCGAGAGCAGAGCAGACCTTGGGCCCCAGTCCAGCTCTGCCAATTCCAGAGGCCCCTCCACGCATTTGTTAACAGCGTTTGCAAGGACAAAAGGGAGGAGGAGGAGGAGGAGGAGGAGGAGGCGGCAGGCAGGCCAGCCTGCAGGTGGGGAAGCCTGGGAATGTGCAGGGATGGCCACTGCTGGCCGGCAGGGATGGGGATGAGCCGGAGCTGCGTGGGTGGGAAGCGCCACTGCTCCGGGCAGGGATAAATCAGCGTGAACCGAGCAGCTCCTGAGCTGCTTTGAACTGGGAATGGCCTGGCTGTGCTGGGGGGCTCCTGCCCGCTGGCCCTGTGGAAAACAGGGCTGAGCCTGGCCTGCTGCAGCCTGGAGTGGTCACTGAGCCCAGGATTCCAGCCTTTCCACTCCATCCCACGGGCTGACCTCTCTTCCTGGGCATCCTGCACCCAAATCCGTCGCTGTTCTCACCCTTCCAGCCCTCAGCACAGGGGTTTGATCCATGGGTCTCCGTGCCCAGCTGGCTGGGGCTGCAGTAGCCACACCTGTGGATCCCGCAGGATCAGCCCTGCACACCAGGGGGTTTGGCATCCCCTGGGATGGTGACAATGGCTTGGGAGCCCGTCCCAAAGCCCCTGTGTTCCCTCTGGGCCTTGTGCCTCAGCATGGGGGGCACAGAGAGGAGGGGTAAGGCTGGGCGATGGCTCTGGCTCACAGGCAATTCCAGAGCTGTGCGCTGCTCCCTTTGGCCATCAGACCCGTCTCCCACCCCCAACGATCCCGCCAAGCCGACACCACACGTTTCCCACACCCCTGCCCTGAGTGGCACGGGTGACACCG
>VZRJ01007871.1:34958-62178 GCA_013397565.1 Ptilonorhynchus violaceus | reverse complement strand
CGAGCCCCCCCCAAATGCCGCAGGTGTCCCAACGCCGCTTCCCATTGTTTTCCCGGGGCTGTTTTGTCCCTCGGCAAGGTTGGAAATGATCCGCTTCCCGTCCCCGATTGCGGCGCGATCGCCGCTTTCATTCTCTCCAGCTGCTCTCACTTTTGTCTGACGCCGCCCGCTTTTCTTAGCGGGCCCCTGCTCTCCTGATTGAGGGATTGTCTCCTTGGGTGGCTGCGAGAGTATTCTTCACAGCTCGGAATTATGATTCAAATTTTTCCCTTTCCACGTGCTCTTCCCGCTGATTCAGCCGGTAATTGTTCCCACGGGGCGGAACGGGCCCGCTCGATGCCGGAGCATGTTCGGCGTCAGGGGGGGCTCGGCTCCAGCCCCGCCGCGGCCGCTCGCACCTGAGCAGCCTCTGCTTGCCAGCCCCGAGATCGATTCCTCTTTATCTGCCAGGAGCGGGCTGATCCCGGCTTCCCTCGGCCGCCTGGAACCTTTCCTTTATTGAGGGTATTGATCTGGCCCCTTTGGACAGTGGTGAGTGTGAGGCACCGGCCGGACAGGAGGTTAGAGGAGCTCTCACACTGTCCTTCACTGCCGGGCAAGGGGCACGGCAGGGGCACTTGTTTGGCTCCCAGAGCATCCAGCTCCATCCCATGGAGCAGCCTGGCCCGCCGGGATTCCTCCCACTAGCCCAGGTTGCTCCAAGCCCCATCCAGCCTGGCCTCGGACACTTCCTGGATGGGGCAGCCACAGCTTCCTTGGGCCTCTCCACCCTCACAGGGAAAGATTCCTTCCCAATATCCCATCTATCCCTGCCCTCTGGCAGTGGGAAGCCATTCCCTGTGTCCTGTCCCTCCATGCCTTGTCCCAAGTCCCTCTCCAGCTCTCCTGGAGCCCCTTTAGGCACTGGAAGGGGCTCTGAGGTCTCCCTGGAGACTTCTCTTGTCCAGGTGAGCACCCCCAGCTCTCCCAGCCTGGCTCCAGAGCAGAGGGGCTCCAGCTCTCGGATCATCTCCGTGTCCTCCTCTGGACTCACCCAGTTCACGCTGCAGCTGGCAGAGGCTGCTTGTCCTGATGTTTCCTTGATGCCCAGAGGAGCTGGCAATGGGCACAGTGTCAGCATCCCCACGGGAGCTGCAGAGCCTCCACCCGTGTTTGGGCACGGATCAGGGAGTGCAGGGTGCCCAGGGCTCCCATCAGCACGGAGTTCATCCCGCCCTGCCAGCACACAGAGCTCCCAGCCCTGGGATGTGCTGCTCTAGGGGATTCACCTGGCTTTGGACCCAGGGTGAGCAGGGCCGGGGACACCCTGTGCCATCACGGGGTGACAGGACACTCTCCCCACACAGCCACTGCCTTGGGACCACACTGGGGCTCCTGTTTGCCCAGCCCTCACACCACAGACTCCATAAAATCACTGATGTGGCTTTTCCACACGTGCCCCAGATCCGAGTCCGGCCCTCTCCGAGGGCTTTGCAGCTCCTTGAGGCTCCCCATCCCTATGGACTGAGATGCCATCCATCCCCAGGTCACATCTGGGTCAGGATCCCCCATCTGCTGGTGGCTGCTTGGGGTCAGAGCCAGCATGGAGAGCCAAAGAGCTCCCTGACACTGCCACGGTCCTGCCTTTCCTCCAGCCCCAGGAGCTTCCCATTGCCCATTGTGGTCACTGTGGGATCCTCACTGTGCCCTCTCCAGCTTGGATTTTTAGCTCTTTCCTTCTGTAAATCCATCCCTGTCCTCCACAGGCTGAAGAGCTCCACTCCTGGCAGCTACTGGCCTCTGCCTGCTCCAGTCCCTGCTGCCCTGGGCACTGCTGGAACCGCTTCCCAAGGGATTCAACATCCTGCCCTGTGCCATGGGCACTGCTGGAACCCCTTCCCAAGGGATTCAGCATCCTGCCCTGTGCCATGGACAGTGCCAGCACCTCTTCCTGAGGGATTCAGCATCCTGTCCTGGACGGGCATGTCTGGAAGCCTACCCTGTGCCACGGGCACTGCCAGAACCCCTTCCTGTGGGATTCAGCATCCTGCCGGGAGCCGTGGGGAGACGCTGACAGCCCTTTCCCGCAGCTGTGGGATGAGGAGCCGAGGGGGACGGGCTGGCAGCAGCGTGGGGTGACACCACGTGTGCCCCAGGGTCCCCGTGGGCCGGGGCTGACGCGGCTCCAGAAAGTGCTTCCCGTGCCTTTTGTGTAATTTATGAGGGCTCATCCTGCAGCGGGGCCCGGGAGGAGGGTGGGAATGGGATGAAGCACCAGGATCATCCCCTGTGTGACTCCCAGCAGCCCTGGCAGGGCTGTGGGATGGGGATGAGGATGAGGATGGCTTGTGGGACAGGGATGTGGGACAGGGATGTGGGACAGGGCGCTCGGCTGGGGGGACATAACTCCCCCGTTCCTTCACACGGCACCGGCTGAGGACGGATCCATCCCTCTCCTGGCACCAAACCTGAGAATTCCGAGCTAAAACCAATTCCATGTACAAGGCGAGGGGCGGCTGCATTTTTCATGAGCCAGATGAGCAAACAAAACACGGCTTTTCCGAGCGGGGAGAGCCGGCCTCGCGCTCATGGTCACTAAGCAGATGAGCGAGGAGCGGCTCTGACAGCCCGGCGTGTTCCTGCCACCCACGGACAGCATCCGCCCGCGCTTCCCAGCCTCCAGCCAGCTTTTCACACCAGCAGCCGCCAGCCGTGGCCACGCCGGGCTCCCTGGAGAGGGGTGGGGACAGCGACACCGGCGCGCTCTGCTCTCACATCCCTCCGCCTCCCTCTCCTCGCTGCCCCCACACCGGCTCAGCGCCAGGAGCTCTTCCCGGGACTTGTTGCTGGTTTATTTCCTTCTTTTTTTTTTTGGGGGGGGTTTGAACATAATTAATGAAAAACCCAGCAATGGTGTCCCCAAAAGGCGTTGTGGGAAAGCAGAAGCCCTGGAGCAGCTCAGGGATGTCCCTCTGTGTGTCACAGGCAGAGAGGCTGCAGGGTTTGGCTCTGGGGCGGTGGCACCAGCCAAGGCACACAGGGACCCTGCCAGATCCTCCTGGATGCAGCCATGTCCCAGAGCTTCCCCGGGCCAGGCTGGGGCTCTCCAGACCAGCAGAGCTTTGCTGGAGCCTCCAGCTGCAGCTGAAATCGTGATTTAATCTGGATATTGGAAAAGGTTCTTCTTCCCCCAGAGGGTGGTGGGGCACTGAGCCAGGGAACGGGCACGGCCCCAGGGCTCCAGGAGTGTTGGGACAACGCTCCCAGGGACAGGGTTGGACTGTTGCGGTGTCTGTGCAGGGCCAGGGGTGGAATCAATGATCCCTGTGGGTCCCTTCCAGCTCCAATATTCCACGATTCTATAAATCCCGTGATGTCCCAGCAGTGCTGGGCAGCCAGGACCGTCCCTGCGGGATGTGGCAGCAGCCGAGGCACAGCCGGAGCAGCGGCTGAGTAACCCCCACGCTCCCCGGGCTCAGAGCTTTGATTCTGGAGCCGTCTAGACGGGAGCCCCATCAAAGGCCGGGAGCGGAGCGAGTGCTTTGTGAGGCACCTGGAGAGAGCTCTCAGCACAGCCCCTGCTCCTCCCGAGCCGCCTCCGAAGCCTTCTGACTCACCAACTAATGAGCAGCTTCCCTAACAACTGCTGGAATTGCTGCTGGAGCCCCAGGGGCAGTGCTGGGAGCCTGGGAAGGGGCCTGCCAGGTTATTTTTTCCTGCAGAAAGAAGGGATTTGAGCCTGGGTCTTAATGGACGTGATGGAGGTGTTCTCCTGGCTGGATGGGCCTGGGGTTTGGGGGTGGGATGTGCTGTGGGGCTGGTGGGGTTTAATAGGGATGTGACTCTGAATGTGTCCAGAGGGTCATTGGAGGGCGTGGGGTGACTTTGCCCTCCTCACTCCCCCCCTTTATTCCGATGAGTCTGTATTTTAATGACAAACAGGCACCAGGGCCACAGAGCCAGCAGGGACCGATGGATCCCCATCCCTGCCCTCCTGGGGTGTGCCCAGCTCCATCCCAGGAGCAGAGCCTGCTCCATGAATCCAGCAGGGCAGGATGCTCCGGGAGCCGGCATGAGGGATCTTCTCCCAGCCAGCCTGGGGGCATCCAGGGGTACCCGACTCCACTGTGGGGAGACAGGATAACCCCACTGCAGCTCAGGGATGCAGTGCTGGGGAGACAGGATAATCCCACTGCACTTTGGGGATGGTGTGTGCGCTCACAGGGTCTCTCACCAGTACTGGATCCATGTGGAGCACTGGAAAGAGCATGGCTAAGCTGGGATGTGGGGTTCCTGCTCTACAATCCATGCGGGGTGCTGGGGATGGCTCCATGCCTGCAGTGGGAAAGGCCCAAGCCCTGGGACTGGGATGTGTTCCCAGCCGGCAGCGCCTCCAGGGTGCACATCCCCCGTGGGTGTCCCAACCCTGGGTGCCTTCCCTTCATCCCAGGGGCAGTGCCAAGGCGTGGGTGGATGGGAAGTGTGGACCCTGCCAGCCCTCCCCAAAAGGCTGTGATGTGGCCACATTTGGGGCTTCTCTGCTGCCACCTCCTCGCCAGGGGACAATCCCTCGGAGCCTGCAGTCCCCGGTGCAGCAGCACTGTGCTCCTCATGCCGACAGATCGGCAGGGAGCTTTTCTGGGAGGTTTGCAGTGGTTTTGGGGACCAGCAGGAGGTTTTTTGGGAGATGCAGCTGCGGATGAGCCCCATGGCCATGGGTGGGTGCAGCCAGAGCAGAGTGCACAAGCGGGGGACACCCCAAACCTGTGCCAGCCCCATGGGCACCCATTCCGGCTGAGGGACATCCTGAGAGTCCCAGGAGCCTGGAATCTTCTCCTGCCCCTTTTTTGGGGTGCAGAGGTGCCACCGCAGCAGTGGGGTGCTGTGCTTGGAGCCTCGGCGACCCCAAGGACACCTCCCGGTGCCAACAGAGCAGGTCTGGGGGGCCCTTAGCAACAAGGAGGCGACTCCGTGGCCATTCGGAGGGAAACGGAGCTGCTGGAGTCAGAGTAAATAATTAAAGTTGGAAGTGCGGAGGAGAAAGCCGAGATAACGGAGGCAGCTCAAGCAGAAAACCCGGGATTCGCTGCCGGCAGCTCTGCCGGGCACGGCCGCCCCGGGGGCTGTCCCTGCTTGTCCCCGGGGCTGTCTCTGCCCTGTCCCGGGGTCTGTCCCTGCCGTGTCCCCACGGCCCCCCCTTCCCGGCCACGGGTTTGCCGTCTCCCACCCCCTGTCGCACCTCTCCGCTGGTTTTCACACTCTGCTTTCCTGCTGCTGGCCCGGCCACCCATAACCCCCCCGGGGGGCCTTCCAGGGCAGCCACCCCCCTCAGCCTTCATCCTCATCCTCCTCCTGCCCCTCCTCCCGGCTGCCCCCCGGCCCAGGGAAGCCCCTTCCTTCCCGCTTCCGCGCCTATTGATCCCGCCTTGTTTTGCTGCTCCCTCCTGCGCTTCATAAATGTCAACTTTTTTCCCTCTGACAAAGAAATTTTGTGGTAATGACTCTTTGTGCCACTTCTAAATCCCCAATTACATAAGGAGCAGCAGCACAAAGCCATTCCCTTTGGTGGAAATCTCCGCGTAATCCCTTTTCCAGAGAAGCAGCCCGCCAGTGACACGCTTCTAACTCTTTGTTTGTTCTTTTGGATCAAATCTAACTGATTGCCGTGACTAATTAACTTTCCCTTTCTTCGGGCCTCTGTTGTCTTAATTAATTTCACAAATGCTCCGTTCCCAGCTCCCAGGCAGCTCCGGGGCTCGGTGGTGCAGAACGCAGGCGGCAGCGGGGCCGGGCGCTCGGGGCAGGGATGACCCCGCTGCCAGCGGGGTTCCGTGGCACAGAGGGCCACCCTGCCACGTCCCCAGTGCCACCAAGCCCCTGAGTGGGCTGCGGGGACCCCTGGGCACCGACGCTGGGGTGTGGTGGGGCAGGAGGTGGCTGGCTGGAGGTGTGGATGGACCATGTCCCGCTGCTGCCTGTGGGGCTGCTCCTCGTGCAGGGCCTAATTCAGGTCCTCTCCACCTTCCAGCTCCTGCCATATCCTAATTTTCATCTGGGGTACTTCTCCCCGCCCTGCAAACCCCTCCTGAGTCAACAGCCAGGCATGGAGAAATCCAGCCCATGGAATCCTAGGGTTGGAAGGGACCTTCAAGATCATCTCATCCCAACTCCCCCTGCCATGGGCAGGGACACCTTCCACTAGCCCAGGTTGCTCCAAACCCCATCCAACCTGGCCTTGGACACTTCCAGGGATCCAGGGGCAGCCAGAGCTTCTCTGGGCAACCTGTGCCAGGGCCTCCCCACCCTCACGGGGAGGAATTCCTTCCTACGCAAAGAATTTCTCCCTAAAGCCTGGCGCAATCTTGCTGCAAAGGGCTGCGTCGGTGCCAGCTTGTCCCCTTCTCTCCTGCAGGATCCTGGCACAGTGACCACCACCCTGTCCCCCCCAGGAGCCACTCCAGGACCCCTGGCACCCCTGGGATCCACATCCCGCATCCTGCAGCGGTGAGCACGTGGATCTCGGGGTTAGTTCTGCGCCGTGGGTGTGTCTCTGTCCCCCAGGCTGGGTTTTTCCCAGCCCGGGGCTGAGTTCAGCATTCAAACCCGTCCTGTTGTCCCGGGCAGCCGCACAATGGAGCTGCATATTCATGAAGGCTCCGCACTGCACAGCGGCTGATGGCAGCCGGAGATCTTATCTGCCGCAGCCAGCAGCCCTTGTGGTGGCTCTTATCAGTCCTTCCCTATCTGGGGTCTGCCCTGGATGAATAAACAGCCGAGCTCTTCCACTCCAAGGCTCTCGGGCTGTGGAGTGCAGCGGGAGATGCTCGGTGGAGATAAAGGGCAGGGCCTGGCGGAGATTCCTGCTGCCTTCCTGTGCCCCAAACGTGGGGCTGCTGGCCCTGCTCGCTCCGTGGGGAGGTCACAGACCTCGGGGGAACCTGGGATAGGCGGAGGGAACGTGCTTTGGACACGGCTCCAGCCCTTGACGTGGCAGGATTGTGTGGCCCACATGACAGGGGGTGACAGGGCCATGAGCATGGCAGGTGTTGGAGCATCCCTTTGCCTTGCAGGGTCCTATGGGAATGGCCTCAAGCTGTGCCAAGGGAGGCTCAGGTTGGACATCAGGAGGAATTTCTGCATGGAAAGCGTGGTCAGGCCTTGGAAGGGGCTTCCCGGGGAAGTTTGGAGTCCCCATCCCTTGAGATGTCCAAGGAATTCCTGGACGTGGCACTCAGTGTTCTGGGCTGGGGACAAGGTGGGCATCGGGCACAGCTTGGACTCGATGGTCCTGGGGGTCTTTTCCCACCCCAGTGACTCTGGGATTCTCTGATCTGTCGGAGGTTCCCGTGGCACAGACTCGACTGGCAGAGCCTCAGCACCCCAAAATCGACAGTGGCACCACTCAGGGGGTGAGAGGGGCAGGCAGAACACGGTGAGCTCTGGACCTGTGTTCAAGGGGTGACCCTGTTTGCCGTCAACGCCTCTGGTAGGAAAGGAGAGAGCTGGAGGAAATCCAGGAGCCTGGCAGAGGCCCTGAGGGAGCCAATGGCCCCCAGGTTCCGGGAGCTCGGCGGGCCCCGCGCCGTGGGCAGCACGAGGCATTACTGGAACAGCAGATGACTCTCTGACGGCTGCCAGGAGGAATCAGCTCCTCTGCAGAGCGTGGATTGAAACCCATCTGCAATTAAGCACCGGCAGTGCCGCTGCATCTCCCCGGGGTCAGGCAACCTTCGGAAATCCGGGATGGCGGCCGTTCACCTGGAGCAGCGCCCACCCCTCGCCCACCCCTCGCCCGGGCTCAGGCAGGCGCTGCCACTCGCAGGGAGCTCCTTTCCCTGTGTGCGGCTTGGAGCTGGAAAGCTCCTGCCAGCACCCAGGAGGAGCCTGTGGGGACAGGAGCTCGGGCAAACGGGGGCTGCAGCCTCGCAGCCCAGGCCGAGGGCAAGTCTGAAAAGATTTGTTCTCCCTTTGTAGAAACCTTTGATTAAACCGTGGCGGCTGGGAGGGAGCTGGCGCTGATCTCCCCGGCCTCCCACTCCCTCCTGCTTCTTCATCTCCCTCTCTCCTGCCTTTGCTCCCTGCCTCTTTTTCTCCCCTCGCTTTGGAAGGGAGCGGATCAATAAATAAATAAACCCGCAGAAATGTTATTTCTCCGGCGAGAGGCGCCTTGAAGTTCACCAGGAATAACAATCCCGACCTCCCATGCGTGTGCGGGGCAGGGAGAAGGGATGTGATTATTCCCCGGGGAAAAAACACCAGCGCAACACGTTGGGCCTGTTCCGAGGGCTGAGCGCTCAGCGGCAGCCTTTGAGGTCTGGCTCGGTGGCTCGGGGATTTTTGACATGAAAGGGACACCAGTCAAACGGAGGGAAGGATCATTGTGCAGGATTAAATGTCCTTGTCACCAGCCCATCACAGCACGGGCGTTATTTCGGAGGGACGGATCGTGCGGAGGAGTTTACAGCAGATTAAACCTGGAATTCCAGGGGATTTGGGGCAGATGAAAGGGCCGCAGGTGGCACCGGTGCTGCAGGAGCCGGAGGTGGCCGCGTGGCCCCAGGAGGGGAAGGAGCCGCCCGGCCCCGCGGGCAGCCCCAGCCCTTCATCTGCCATGCAAAGGAGCATGCAAAGCCCTGGAACTGCCCCCGGTTCGACCCAAAGCTTCCTCCGGAGGATGGGGGAGCTCGGAATCCAGAGTTTGCAGTGAGTGGTGCGATGAGTCAGGAGCCAAAGGCTTTCATCTTGCGGCTTGAGTGCCTCAGAACTGCCCCAAATCGAGGGAGTTTGCAAACGGGACATTCCTGGGAGGACACACACGCCAGCAGGGACACGGAGCTGTCCGGGTGCATTCCTGAGAGACTGCACGTCCCCGTGTCCCACGGTGACTCAGGGGCCCCGGAGCACACACCCACAGAGCTGAGCCAGAGGATGAGGGCAGTGTGGGGGACACAGCCCCCCAGCCCCCTTCATCCCTTCCTCAGGGTCGGGGTGAAGGTGGACAGGACCCTCCTGGTCCTTGTCACACTCCAGCAATGCCACGAGGGAGCCCTGGGGGCGTTTGGCTGGATGAGTGAGCAGGTTCAGGGAGGTTCATCCAGGGCAGTGCCTGCCAGGGCATCCTGCACGTGGCAGTGCCATGGGGCAGCGCCTCCCGAGACGAGGTGGGAATTTGGGATGTCTTGGTTCTGAAGTGCTCAGCCAGCTCCTTTCCGGGTGCAGGTGTTAATGGGGCTCAGCCTGGGTAAAAGGGAGTCTCCATGGGCCATGGGGAGCTGCTCTGAGGCACTGGCAGGGGCTGGGAGCACAGGGAATATTATCCTATCCAGGCCTTTCCTACAGGAGATGTCTCAGCAGCTACTGCTGTCAGTCCACAGGAAAATCCTTGTGTGCAAAGCCCACCCCATGGCCTGTTCCAAGGGCGCTGCTGGCAGCTTGGAAGGGACCTACAGTAATTCCTAATGGTCTTCCATGGGGTTGTCACAGCCCAGCACAAGCAAAGAGTCGGGGGGAGCTCTCCTGTGCCAGCAGCGAAACGTTGGCTGTGGTTGGGTGAAGAGAGGAGCACGGTGGGGAAAGGAAGTCAGAAAATGGAAAAATTTAAAATAAGTGAAAATCACAGTGAAGGGACAGTGGAGGTGGAATGGGATCAGCCTGGGGAAGGTCAAGAGAAGCTGTGGCTGCCCCATCCTTGGAAGTGTCCAAGGCCAGGTTGGGCAGGGCTTGGAGCAACCTGGGATAGTGGAAGGTGTCCCTGCCCACGGCAGGGGGTGGAACGAGATGAGGTTTAAGGTTCCTTCTAACCCAAACCGTTCCATGATTCCATGATTCTATGACCTGTACACGGTGTTGTTTGAGCCTGTCACACAGAACCCCCACAGCCAACAGCAGAATCCCTCCCAGGGTTCCTGGAGAGCCCTGGAGCTGGCACCCATCCGTGCAGAGGGAGAGGAAGGATGTCAGAGGTTTCCCTGGCTTTGTCCCATCCCCCTGGGAAATCAGGGTGGGTGGGGTGTCAAGCAGCATCTGCAGGTACTGTGTTTGAATTCTTCTTCCTGCAGAGGAATTCCAAGTGGCCAGGCCAGCCGGTTCCCAAAACAGTTCCCCCGGGGTCATTCCCTCCCGGGAGCACTGCAGAACCCGCACGTCCCTCCTGTACCCTCCTGTCCCCTCCCCGAGCCACCCTCACGGCACGGAGCACCCAAACCCCGCACATGACAGAGCCAGGGCCGTGGGACACGGGTGGGGAAGGGTTTCCTGCAGCCAGCCTGGTCCCACCTGCACCCACGGGTGCTGCAGGACCCCCGGCTTTGTGATCCGACCTAAAAATGAGCTGCTGGGGCCGCTGTCCTCGCCCTGCCCGTGACTCCTGCAATTCCAGCAGCGGGGAGAGGATCCGTGGCACCCGGCAGGGCTCACGTCCACACCGGCAGACGGCAGCCCAAAGGGCAGGGAAAGGGCTGGATGAGGAGCAGGAAGCTTGGGAAGGATAGGGACAGCAGGTCCGACCAGCACGGGGAGACGGCGCGGGGCTGCTCCGGGGCTGTGCCCCAGGCGGGACGTTCCCTGCCTGCCCTTATCGCAGCTTCCCCAAATAACCCCTGGAGCCGGCGCTCGATCCCTGCAATCCGCGGGGACGCGAGCTGGGCTCTGCCTTGGTGCGCTTTGAAGGGAGAAGGGCTGGAGAGAGCCATTTCAGGCTGCTGAGCGCTTTGCAGCATCAAAGGGTGGCCTAAGCTCCTCTGTGCTCCCTCTCGCTCCTGCCCAGCTCGTTTCGGTGCCTCGGGGATGATCACAGCCCCCTCCTCCACAGCTCCACTTAAAGAGGTTTTGGTGCCTCCCTCCAGGGAGCTGGCGGTAAATGCTCAGCCTGGCGTTCGCTGCCTCCGCGCCACCGGAAAGGTGCATCCCACAGGGATGGGATGATGGGGTCCCCGGGGAATGATGCCACTGGAGAAAGGAGAATCGTCACCACAGAATCCTGGACTGCTTTGGGTGGGAAGGCACCTCAAAGCTCATCTCATTCCACCCCCTGCCATGGGCAAGGACTCCTTCCACTAGCCCAGGCTGCTCCAAGCCGCGTCCAACCTGGCCTTGGACACTTCCAGGGATGGGGCAGCCACAGCTTCTCTGGGCAAACAAAGATTTGTGGAAAACCCTGGACTTCCCATCCCTCACATCCAGCCAGGCTTGGACCCATTTCCACGAGTAGAAACAACAATAAGCAGGAGGTGAAAGATGTGCAGGGCCCGCGTAACCAGATTACAAAGCATTCTTCCATTTTCCACACTCCAGCAAGGAGACGGAGGAGCAGCAGCGTTTCCCGCTGACAGGCAGCACCAGCCGTGGCACAAACATCTCATCTGCGCCTGGAAAATGAGGCTGTGGGAGCTGGGAATGAGGGAAGTGCCCATTAGGCTAATGTGGCATTAACGCTGCCCCTCGTGGAGAGCGGGGTGCCCACGGTGAGCCTGTGACCCCACAGCAGCGGGGTGGGAGCAGGGACTGCCACAGTGGGGTGGGGGCTGCGGGGGCACCCCAGTTGTGGCACCTCACCCTTCATCTTAACCCGGCTGAGTCTGGGGTGGCCCCCAAAGCCGCTCCCCCAAACCTCTGCTCCTTCGCGGTATCGCTGGAGCAGCAGTAAATGAAATACTATTGCCCGATTACAGGCAGGATATGGCTCTAAATTGACTGTTTTATAGTCTTGGGTAATTTCATTTTTCCCTTCGGCGAATGGGTTGCCATATGCCCACAGCCCTCGCTCGGATCCCGGCACAGCTGCTTCCTCAGCACAGCTCCTGTCCCCGCTCCGGGGCTCCCACCACACTCAGCCCCCGTTTTCCTGTTGGGAAAACCATCCAGAGGCTCTCCAGGGAATCCAAGACCTGTGGGTGGACGGTCCAGCAGTGGGTACAGGGTCTGAGGCTGGAATTGTCACGGCTGCTGCCGGAATGGGCAATGCACTGACACTGCTGAAACCCACCCGGGGCTCCAGGAAGGGGCTGGAAGCCCAAGGAACTGGGATAGAGGCTGCATTTCGGGCTGCATGTCCCAGTAAAACCTCTGGCCAGGCACTCCTCCAGCTGATCTCCCTGCAGGCACTGCCACCCTCCCAGGGCAGCATCCCAGGGTCGCAGGCAGCCAGCCTGGCTCCAGCTCTGCCCACAGCCCAAGGATTTTACAGGCAGGCTGTGATCCCCTGGAAACCGGGATGGACGGGGAGAAGGGAAGCAGCAGAGTGGTGAGACCCCCTCAGCAGCAGGGGCTCAGCCTCGCTGCGCCGCGGGGCTCCCCCTGCCAGCGCCTCCGCCCGGGATTCGGATCATTTTCTCCTAAATGGCCTGGCTGTGTTTTTCCAAGTGGATCACATCGTGCCTGCCGGCTCAGCGGGGCCCGCTCGGTGTCTCCTCTCTCCTCATCGGGGTTTTGATCCCTTCCCCGGTTTGGTTTCCTGTGCAGATTTCAGGGATGTGTTATTTAGGAGAGCAGCGTCTCCCTCATTCCAGCCGGCACCGCTTGGGAATATCGCTTTTGTGTCTGCTTTAAAAAGAATCCCTCTACATTCCTGCAAAACTCCTGGTTTTTCTCTGGTTGTTTTTTGCACTCAATTGGGAGAAAACATTTTGTGTGACACCGGTTCTGGTGCAAGTTCTGTGAACGAGGGGTCCCTGGGGACTCCTGTCTGCTTTGCTTCACCATGGGGATGCTTCAAGACCCACCATGGGGATGCCCTCAAATCCCAAACCCGCTGGAAGCATTGTGGGAAACCTCATGGAAAAAGGTTTTTCTCTATGGTCTCACTCACCCCGTGTCCTGTAGGAAGAAAACAGCATAGGGCATCTCTGCTATTTTCACAGCCAGCATCAGGCACAGGTAACTCCCCCCCTGGAGCAGGGCTAGGTGTGCTCAGTGAGGATATTCCCACCTCAGTGCCTGCGGAGCACTGGAATCTGACGGCTCCCCCTGTCCATGCCCTCCGGGGCCCTTTGGGAAGCCTTCTGGTGATGCCTTCTGAGTCAGAGAACAAAAAGCGATGAATAAAATCGTTGTCCTAAAACCGTGAGACCTTTAGGAGTCAAAGCTGTTTTCACAAGTGCCCCGAGGGCTGTGAAAAACTCCAGCCCGGCAAAATATTGCTTTGAAACTGGGAAGTCCCTGCGAGCCCCTCACAGCTGCTCCCTCTGTTTGCTCTCGGTGTCAGGATTATTAACGGAGGTGTTCAACAAGCAGAGCCAGCCCGGGGCCCTGGAGCTCTCCTGGCACCTCCTGATCCTTGGAATTGTCCTTTGTCCTCGGCCTCGAGGGTGGGCAGAGCGTGTGCCCACACGGAGCTGCTGGCAAGGCCACGGGCAAGGACTTCCCTGTGGAGATGGGAGTGTGGATGAAGTTCCTGCGGTGCCTGAGGCTTTGCCGGGCAGGATGACCATCCCTGTGCCGGTGTCTCCGTCCCTGGGGATGTGTCCAGGCAGGATGATCATCCCTGTGCCAGTGTCTCCATTCCCGGGGCTGGCTGGAGGTGAGCAGTGCCTGGCACTGCCATTGTCCATGGGACAGGGTCCCTGTGGCACCCTTCTGGATCTTGGAGCCCCCACATTGCTGTGGGAATGTGTCCTATGGGAAGACAAGCTCTGCACCTGCCCTTCCTCCACATGGAATGGTTTGGGTTGGGAAGAGACATTAAAGCTCATCCCATTCCACCCCCTGCCATGGACAGGGACACCTTCCACTAGCCCAGGTTGCTCCAAGCCCCGTCCAACCTTGGACACTTCCAGGGATGGAGCAGCCACATCTTTTCTGGGCAACCTGTGCCAGGGCCTCCCCACCCTCACAGCCAGGAATTCCTTCCCAATATCGCATCTAACCCTGCTCTCTGGCAGTGGGAAGCCATTCCCCCTTATCCTGGCACTAAAATTCCTGATGAGGAATCCCTCTCGACTTCCTTGTAGCCCCTTCAGGTACTGCCCCTTCCAGGACTCTGGACAGGAGAGCCAGGCAGTGCCTCTGCAGGAGTCCCTGGCTGACCTCGGGAGCAGGAGGGGAAATCCAGGACGTGCCTGTTATTCCACATTCCAGGTGTGTTTGGTGTGTGCCGGAGCCTGGGGACATCCAGCAGGTCTCCCCCGCTGCTGCCCTCCCTTCCCTGCTCCCATCCCCCGGTCCCACGGGATTCACTGAGCACCCACGGCCTTCCTGGAGGGGAAAAGCGTCCTCACCCCATCCCTGCTCCTGCCATCCCTGCCTCGGGAGTGCCAGGAAGCTGCCGGGAAGCTGCCGGCTCCCGCGGGCTCATTAATGTGGAGTGCGTGCGTGCCCTGCTCCCCGCGCAGCCACCGGAGACACGGAGAGGCACCGATGGTATTTTCTACCCTTTTAAGTGTTAAAATAACATTTTAGTGAAATATGAGCAGGTCAGAGCCGAGCTGCCCCCTTTCATCTCCCAGCACAAAGCAGCTGGAAGGGAGGGAGCCCACGCTGGCGAGCACGTGTGCTCCCACATCCATGGGGGATGCTCCCACATCCACGGGGGATGCTCCCACATCCAGGGGGATGCTCCCACATCCAGGCGGATGCTCCCACATCCAGGGGGATGCTCCCAGGACCCGGTTTGGGGCTGTACAAGCAGTGCTCCAGTGTCCAGGGTGGGTGTGCAGTGGTTGGTGCTGTCCCTGGGTGAGTGCTCAGCCCTTGGCATGGGACAAGGAGGAAACCCCATTTCCACCCATACCACAGCGAACACTTCCATGTCTTCCATGTCCACTTCCAAAACTCTTACAGCTGCACAGCTGTTTTGGGAAGCCTTGTGGTTCTCCTTGAGTCTTTCCGGCTCTTCTCTCCGCAATTCCTTCATGGAAGTGCCATGGCTTGTGTTGAGGATCGGGAAAATGAAATGGTGTTGTCCTCAAGATCCCTGAGCACTCCGGCCTGTCCCTGCCCGGCAAGGAGGTGAGGGCTGGATGCAAGGGAAACCCAACCCCACGTGAGAAATGGGGGATTTCAGCCTAGTTAATCCAGGAAATGGATTGGTGGGGAAAAAAAAATAGGGAAATGCTCTCTGGACTGTGAAATGATGCACTGGAAATTGGAGTTATCGCTGACAGCTGCTCCTGGTGGAGTCTCGGGTGCCAGGAAAAGAAGCGGGAGCAGCAGCAGCTTTGGCAGCTCCGGGGGGATCCTGACCTTCCTTGTCTGGGGGATCCAGCCCTCTCCAGGCCTGATGGATTCACTGGATCTGGTGGCTGTAGGGAATGAGTGCCATTTATACCCCTCCACAGGAATGGTCCCGTCAATGCCCAGGATTCCTGTGCATCCCTGGGGCCTGTCTGGAGCTGCCTTGGGCATCCTTACCCTTCCCATCCCACACACCCTTCCCCTGCCCATCCCATCCAGCATTTCTTTGCCATCCCAGATATCCTTCCCATGCCCATCCTGTGCCCCTTTCCCTGCCCATCCCACCCACCATTTCCCTGCCATCCCATCCATCCTTTCCCTGCCCACCCCATGCCCCTTTCCCTGCCCATCTCCCTCCGCAGCCCCTTGATTCCCTCCTTCCCCTGCTGCCGGGGAAGCAATTCCCAACACATCTTTGCCTCCCCTCTCTCCAACCAGCCGAGTCCAGCCCCTCCTCCGGCTCCAGTCCCCCTTCCCAGCCTGTTGCCCGATGCCTGTTCCCTCCCCACATCCCTGGAGTGCGATTGCTCCGCGCCCTGGGTGAGAGCAGGAGGAATACGTGCCGAGATGACATTTGGGTTATACATGACGCTATTAAAATATGATAAGGACGCTATTAACATTAATAATCCTTTTCATTGTATCATTTAGGGAGCAAAACAAGCCATTAAATATTACAGAGTCATTGGGGCTTTGATGGCTGCAGGGAGGGGAGCATTTGGCTGTATTTGCCTACACGCACTCCGTGATAACACAACATTATCCCTGGGAATGGGGCTCTCTCTCCTGGCTGCTCCGTGGATCCGGAAGGCTCTCGGATGTGCCCGGGTGGGATGGCAGGGGAGGCACAGGGAGAGAGGACAGGCCAGGATCCCCCGGGAAGGGTGCGAGGAGGCTCCCGTGGAGATTCCATGTGCTGCTCGTACCGGACAGGAGGAGCCCGCATGGATTGGGAAGGGCTGCTCAGCCCGGTGCAGGATTGCAGGAAGCTCTGGGTGCCCCTCTTCAACTCCGACCTCCACTGCCCTCCCCCTGCCTCCTTCCCGGGGTGTCTGCAGGTGTCACAGCAGCGGGACCACTTGGATCTCCCAACATTGTTCCAGGCTGGGAACTCGCAGCCTGGAGCTGCAGTTTCCACACCAAAGCTGCTTCCAGCCCTCCCACACTACCTTCAGCTCACTCCGGTTTCCTCAAACCTCAGCAGAAATCTGCCTCCTCTCCCTGCTGCCGTGCTCAGCCCTGAAGCTCATCCATGTGGGAGTTCCCTGGACACGGAGGCATTAGCTCTTAAATGCTCGGAAAGGCACCTCACTCGCAGGCAGCTCCCTGGAGAGGACTGGTTCCTGCATCCCTAATGCTCTGCTGGCACTGGTTGTGTTCAATCCGAGGCCTTGGCAGCACCGTCCCCTTTCTGCTCACTCACCCACTGTGGAGAGGGCAGGGGTGATCCCTTTTTGCTGGAAAGCCTCTTTTTGGGACTGCTGTTAAATCCCCAAACTCCACCGCCTTCCCCTGGGCAGGAACCAGCCCCTGCTCCTCGCCCAGCCCATCCCCAGGATCCGGCCACGTGAAATCCAGGCGGTGAAGGGGTTTGGGATCAGCCTCGTGCTCCACTCTGGGAGCCGGAAAACCTTTTGGTACCCACAGGCTCGTTGGTGCTGCTGCTGCTCGGGGCCGGGCTCGGGATGCTGGGCAGGGAGCAGGAGCCGAGCCAAGGGCCCTGAGCTCATCAAACGCCACCGGGGCCGTTGTTCCGCGGATATTTCCCCGCGGTGACAGCGGCAAATGAGGGGGAGAACAGAAAAATGTGCCGAGGCTTTGACAGCCCCGTCAGAGCCCCGAGTGAGCGCTAACAAGGACGGGAGCGGGCTCTTTAAACAAATCACTGTCACCTCGCAGGCAGATCATTGTTCAACACAGCCACCACGAGCCGCCGGGAAAGGTTAGAGCAAGGATGGAACGCTCCGGCCCGGGAAATGTGTCAGAGCCGAGCTCTCCTGGGGGCTGATCCCTGCCTCGATCAGCCAGCACGGCTTTGGGCCGGAGCCTGGAGTCCTTGGAGCATCCTTGGGATGGACCTGTCGAGGTGCTTGGAGTTGGGAAGGCTTCCCTGTGGGTGCGGGCACTCCAGCAGAAGGATCTGCGCTGCCAGGACACCCATTCCCTGTGTCCTGGTGCAGGCAGTGACAACCAAATTGAAGCACAGGCTGCAACCTCAGCCCTGGGATGCTCCAGGGATGTGTTCCAGGCCGCTCTGGGATGGCCACGCTGCCCAGCAGGCTCTGAGCCCCCAGGTTTGCCTGAAGAGGCCTCTCTGGCTGGGTTGCCGTTGTCCAGGATCCCTCATCCAGGCAGCCTGGAGTGGCTTTGGCATCACGGACTCACTGAGTGCTCCCTGGGGACCAGTGCCCTGCTCACAGCTCGGGTGTGACAGCAGGCTCCTGTCCCTGGCCACAGCCCCGGGAATGGGAGAGGGGCTGAATGGGCAGGCAGTTCCTGCTGCAAATCCCTTCCAAGCCCAAATCCTGCTGCCTGGGTCCTGCCACAGCGTCACTGGGAGATCCGGAGGTATCCCTGTCCTTGGAAGCTGTCAAGGCACATCCACGGCCCGAGCCAGCATCGGATGCAGCTCCGGAGAGGAGCAGGAATCTGACAGGAGCCTTCCCACCCACCACTGCGGAGCAAACATCCCGGTAATCCGAGCCATAACTCTCCTGGAAGCGCGAGGAATGAAACAGCCGAGGCTGCTCGCTGACACCCAGGGTCACCGCCCGCGATTCATGGGGAGCCGAACGTTCCCGCCTGGAAAATCACCCGCCAAGGTCGCAGCAGCCATCCCGGCTCCCACCTCAGCACTCCCGCGGCCCGCTGGGCGTGGAAATAGGGAACAAACAGCCCCCAGCCATCCGAGGGGCCCTCCTGGCCCCTGCATCCTCCCCTCCCCGTCAAGGAGCTGCTCCCGTCTGGAGCTCATCCTTTTCCGGGCTCTGGATGCTCCTCAAGCAGCCCCTTCTCCTGCTGGGCAGAACAATTGGGCACGTTGCTAATTAGGCAAATATCGTTCGGCAGGAGATTGTTGCAGGAGAGATGCTTCCCTTGGGTGGAGGCAGAGCCCACCGTGCTCCAGCACCGCTCCCTTACTCCTTCATCCTGCCCTAGGACTGGGGACACTCTGTGTTTCCATAGGGAAAACCACACAGAGCCCCGCTCCCAGGGCTGGAAAACTCCGTAGGGAATCCAGGCTGCGAGAAAAAAAAAGAGAAAAAAAATAGAAGGATGTGAAGGAAATGCCTCCAAAATGGCTGCAAGCAGCAACGCTGAGCCTAATTCCTGGCAGGGAGGGATTTCCCAGCTTGGAGGAGATTTTGGAGAGGGAAATTTGGGAGAGTGGCAGCGACAACACGTTTAACAAGAAGGGGCGGTGTGGGATGTGTGGCTGGGCACTGCCCACCCGTGTGATGGCTCCCTGACCTCTGATGTTGGGATTTTCCCCTTGGACCAGCCTGGAGATGTTTCCAGCTCCTTGCCTGCGCCTCTGGAGCTCAGAGCTGTGTGGCTTAAGCCATCCCAGAGGCAAGATTCCGTGCAGGGAGGGTGTTGCCCAGACCCAGAAGGATAAGCCTGGCCCTGTTTTCCATCCCTGGCCCTGTTTTCCATCCCTCAGGCTGGGGGCATGCTCTGGAGCCCACACAGAGCCTGGGACACAGCTCTGGCCAGGAGAGCCCGTGTCCCAGTCCGGTTCCCAGAGGAATGTTTTAACCTGCATCCTGCCACAGGAACGGGGGATTTCACGGGATGTGCCGTGGCTTTGCTTTCCCGGGCCCCACGGGAGGGGAGCAGCAGGACCGGGCAGTGCTGGGCAGCAGGAAGGAGTCCTTAAGATTGACCATCTGCATCCATCCCCATCTGGGTGCCCGGCCAGCAGCAAAGCATCTGGATCTGTGCAGTTGGCAGAGCAATCCCGTGATCCCAGCGAATCAGAGATTAGCGAGGGGGAAAACGCGGGGCTTAAGTGGGATCGGGAGGAGGAGAGGAGGATTTGGAGCTGGTCCGATGGGTTAAGCCACTTGTACAGGCTGGGATTAAGACAGGAGGAGTCTGATTTAGATGGGAAATCTGCTGCACCCCCTTGGAGCCCCGGCCATGCATTCCAGCGGCTCGTGGTGCCGGAGGGTGACAGCTTGGCCCGAGCCAACATGGCTCAGAGAGCAGGAATGGGGCCTGGAGAGCTCCTTTTCCCTCTCTGGGGCTCCTGTGTGTGGTTGGAAGTGCCTTTTCCACCTTCCTCGTGGTCCTTTCCCTGATACAGCGTCAGTCTCGATGGCTTCCCTTTGGATCCTGCCTCTCCCCCCTCTGGACAAGCCCCTTGCTGGGCCTGTGGATGGAGAGAGATGGAAGCAATTGGCATTTCCTGCTTCCCTTTCCCAAGGGATCCGTCTCCAGCACTTCCACTGCTCTCACATCTCCGGAGAGGAGCAGGAATCTGACAGGAGCCTTCCCACCCACCACTGCGGAGCAAACATCCCGGAGCAAACAGCCCTGTCCAAGGAAGGGACAGCTCCATGCCTGCTCCCTCTTTCCCTGCTCTAATGGGGTCCACTTCCCTTATTGCCTCAAAATACCAGCTGGAAGGAAGGGCAGCCCTGAATCCAGCCCTGAATTCCACAGGGATGTTCCACCGGCCAGGACTGCCGTGGTTTCCCAGTGAGGCTTCCAAAGCCCCCAGCCCCACCACTGTGGGATCTCTGCTGGGATCAGGATGCTGCTCCCCCTGGAATGCCCCCTGATGGCTCTGGGAGCACCCTCCATCCCCATGGCAGCCGAGACCTTGGAGCTTTTTCAAGGGTGAGGATGAGATGAAGGAAACCTAAACCGAGGCAGTGGTGGGAGACAGGGGCTGGAAGCAAAAAGAGCAGCCAGGAATGACAGCAGCTCCTGGCGCTTCCCCTTCCCTGGCGCTTCCAAGCCGTGTCCCCCTGGGCTGCTGTGCAGACACTTCTGGGAGTGGGGCCCAGGACCTTCCCCTGGGCGCTGGCAGAGGAGAGCAAAAGGGACCTTGAGCAGTTGAGAGAGGAGATGCAAAACTGGGCTCTGAAATCAGCCCCGGTGGCTGGTGCTGGCCAAGGGGGCAACAACGCCCTGCCCGTGGCCACCGTGGCCAGCCAAGCCCAGCCAGGAGCCAGCCTGGAGCCTGGGCTCCCCCTTCCACACCCTCTGGAGAGGCAGGATCCAACCCAGGAGACCCCTGTGGGCCACTAGGGCAGGCTCTGGGTGGCAAATCCTCGAGTGCAGCCTTGGCCTCCCTTTGGGCTCGTGGAGGGGGGTGAAGCCCCTTGCCCTGCTGCACTGGCACTGCCCGGCTCTCACGAGCAGGGGGAGAGTCAGATGGGGTAAAAAACCCAGGTTTTGGTTGGAATGAAGCCCCAGGAGCACAAGGCTGAAGTGTCAGCAGCCCTGGAGATGCTGTTGGGTCCCACCCAACAAACGGGACCCACAGGGGACGCGGCCTGGGGTCTGCATCCCCCCTCCAGAGGTGGATCGGCATCCTGAGTGTCCCTCTGTGCCCTGGGCATGGAGAGCTGCCCTGCAGGATCCCAGGGCTGGAGGACACTTGGGCCAGATGATTGCGGGATAAAAATCACTCAGGCACTGCCACATTCCCGGAGCAGCTCCCTGTCAGTGCCACCTCCAGCCATTTGCTGCCTCCTGAGAGGGAAAGGAGAGGAAGANAAGGAAAGGAAAGGAAAGGAAAGGAAAGGAAAGGAAAGGAAAGGAAAGGAAAGGAAAGGAAAGGAAAGGAAAGGAAAGGAAAGGAAAGGAAAGGAAAGGAAAGGAAAGGAAAGGAAAGGAAAGGAAAGGAAAGGAAAGGAAAGGAAAGGAAAGGAAAGGAAAGGAAAGGAAAAACACCTCCTGAGAGGTGTCTCCTCACGGGGACCAGCAGCACCAGAGCCGGCAGTGGGAGCTGCACGCCCGTAGAGGAAGGAGACCTAATGAGGTGCTTTATTAATTGCATTGTGAACTTTTCCTTTAATGATTCTCCCCGCAACTCCCTCTAGTTAAAGCTAATGGGCTGTGGCGTGTTCAGCAGATGGATCATCCAGAGGTGCCTGGGCAGCTGTGCCCCGCTGCCAGGGGGGTGTGTGGGGGCTGCCAGGCGCTGGTCCCGGTGCCCCACGGCCCCTTGGGGATCCAGGGGGGCTGGGGCACCCTATGCCTGCCCGATCCCGATCCCAGTATCTCTCTGGAGGGGTGGAACGGGCAGCACCCAGAGGGATCCCATTGCTGGGGGTCAGGGGCTGGGGGATTTGTGGGGTTTGCTGCCCCATGGCTCGGTGTGGGCAGCTGGGTCCCTGCTGTGGGGCAGCTTTTCCTGCTTGGCTTCCTCCCGAGGGGGCCTGGGGATGGCAGGAGGAGGGAGCAGGAGCAGCAGCCCCAGGCAGGGCTGGGGGGCAGCAGGGTCAGGGTGGCACTCAGACCAGTGCCAGCCACCTCCCCCATCCCAGGGTGCTGCTCCAGGGGCTGCACAGAGCCTGTCTGAGCTCAGTGGGGGTCCAGCCTCATTGTTTATATTAAATGGGAGGAGATGCCCCCCAAAATCACCATGTGCCACCAGTTGAATCTGGGAGCAGTGGGAGCCAAGGGCTCATGCTGCCCCATCCCGGGATCAGCCTGGCAGAGCAGGATGGCCTGTCAGGCCACCCCACGGATTTCACAGAGCCTGCTGAGGAAATATCGATGTCCAGCTGCCATGGAATGTGGGGCAGGGCCACCAGCACCGTGAGGTGACAAAAGGTGGCCAGCACTGCCTGCTGGGAGAGCAGAGCTGTGATCCATGGAAACCCCTGGCATGCCACAGGACTCGTGATGCAGGGAAGATTCGGGGCACAGTGGGGCAGCTCAAGGCCTGTGTGGTGCAGGCAGGGGCTGTTCTTCCACAGGTCCTCTCCATCTCCTCCATCAGATGTGTCTCAGAGCTTCCCTGTCCGTGCTCTCCCCTCTTCCCTGTCCCTCCGGCAGCAGGGCTGCTCTTTTCCCGGCAGAGTGAAGGCGGGCAGGGGCAGCTCCGGCCTCGTCCCACGTGCTGGGGCCTGTCTGCAGGCTGAGCAGCAGGAAAGGGAATAAATTCGCAGATCCAAGCGGAGCCGGCGCTTTCCACGTGGGAGTTCGGTTCGTTTTTGCAGCGGGTGCTGGGGAAGGCTCCGGCTCACCCACTGCAGACTGATGGGCCGTGTTTGTAATTAGCGCTGGCGTTAATGAGGGAGAGGAGATGGGGGAGAGTGGGCTCGGGGTGGCTCATCCGGCCCCTCCTCGGCGCTGCCCATTCCGTGCCAGGGCTCCCTCGGTGGCCTCGGCCGTGCCCAGCCCCGGGGCAGCTCCCGTGCCCGCGCCGCCCCCGCCGTGCCCGCTGGACATTCCTGCCGCAGGAGGAGGGATGTGGCTGTGCTGAGCCTGCGCTGGGAGGGGAGAGGATTTTCAGCCCTGGAGCAGTTTTTCCGCAGGGGCAGCAGCCTGTGCCGGGGGTCTGTGTCCACTCCCGTGGCCGGAGTCTCCCGTGGCTGTGTCGGGGAATAAAAGTGGAGTTTGGGATAATAATAAAAGGGATTTGGGATAATAATAAAAGGGGTTTGGACTGTGGAGGTGCCCAAATCCACCCCCATCCTGAGCCAGGAGTCACCTCCGCGGGTGGGGAGGGCTCTCCCCTCCATCCACATCCCTGCCATGCTCAGCCTGGTGCTCCATGCAGGTTTAGGGATGTTGGGGGAGGTCTGGGCACCGCCAGGGTCACCTCAACGCCTGGAATCCCCCAGCCCCTGGGCCCCAGGGAGCACCCAGGCTGTGGGGATGGGCTGGGTGGAGGGAGGGGATGGGGAGCAGGGTGGGGCTGGGGGCTGCTGGGGGGGCAGGGAGCCAGCAGGGAGCTGGGGCAGTGACATTTGCAGGGATTGAGGCTCAGGACCACACCAGACGGGCGGAGGGTGTTATAAAACAGCATTTCCTCTGCACGGCCCCTCCCAGAGGCCTCCGTGCCCAAAGCCAGCCTCGATTCCATTGAAATGAAGCCTGGGATGGATGTCCAGTTGCTCTCCTGGCCACGGGGGTGGCCAGACCTGCTGCAGGCTGGGGAGGGCTGGGGGGTGGCTGCAGGGCAGGGGACAGCAGGGCTGTGGGAGCGGGCTGGAATCCACGTCCAGGGATGAGCTGGGAATGGGATCAAAGGAGGGTGCCCTGGCTGGGGCCACACGCAGGGTCTTGAGCACATCTGCTGCAGCAGCCCCCAGAGCGGGGGTGTGGGGACCCCTGTGCTCCTTGGGGTTCCTCAGAGGCCCCCAGAACCCCCCTCAGCCATGAACACGCCCCTATTCGCCCCCCACTCCCCCTCATTGGGGGCTGGGGGCTGTAGGACAGCCCAGCAGCTCTGTGCTGAGAGCAGCCCCCTGCGTGTGCCGGACATCCCAAAGCACTCCCCGAGAGCACCTTCGTGCCTGGGCCATGTCTTCAGAATTCCAACGGCTCTGTGCCCCACCAGCGATGCCACCAACCCCAGCACCTGCCTGGTGGTGGCCTGGACCAGCCAAACCCTGCTCAGTCCTTGGCAGCAGAGCAGTGGGACCCCCCCAAACCCTCTCCATACAAAGGCAGAGGGAACGGAGGGGTCGTGGCCACCGGCCCAAGGGGCCCTCGGTGCGCCTGCATCCCATGAGATCCCAGTTCCCTGCCTCTCGGACACAAGGCAGCTGTGTTGTAGGGCTTTTTTCCCTCCTGTAGCTGGAATTTTGCTGAATGTTTCATCCTGGACCAGCTGAAAATAGCTGCAGTCACTGTTAACAATTCATTAGCCCGCGTTTGAGGGGAAACCGGTGCTGCTGCCTCGTGCAGGAGGGAACGTCCCCGGAGAGCCCAGAGCTTCCCAAAGGCTGGGGAGAGGCCTCCAAAGGCTGGGGAGAGGCCTCCAAAGGCCATTTCCATGGGCTGCACTTGCCTGGCCCCACTCCTGGCGTTTCTCACGTGCTGGTTGGTGCGACGCAATCCGAGGCAATCAGCTCACCCATTACCCCAGTGCCTGCCCCAAGCAGAGGGGCACTGCCCGCCTCTCCTCAGGAGCACTGCTGGAGCTCAGGACGGCTCTGGCAGCATCCTCGGCGTGGTGGGGTGGGAATTTTTAGTGTCTGGAGCCTCTCGCTGCGGCACCATCAGTTCAGGGCAGGGATGAGAGAACCCAGCGCCGCCTTTGCTTCCGGCCGTCCATTCCCGCTCCCCGGCCGTGCCCCCTGATCGAGCACAGCCACCGTTGATGTTTTCCCATCTCCAGCTCTGTGTCTTCCCATTTCCCGCATGGGGAGCAGGGCTTTCATTACCAGCAATGTCCTTTCCTGGCTGCCCTTATATTTATGGCAGTCCTTCTTTTTTATAGCCAATTTTGTAGAGTGCCCAGCAGTTAGCTCAACTGCTTCCTTTCATTTCTGCATTATTGCCAATTTCCTGTTCCACGGGCTAAATTTATCACTTCTTTAATTGTTTGATAACTCCAGGAACCAGCTGAGAGTCACCCTTCCCCGTGCCAGCCCATTCCCTGGGTTGGGAAGACGCTCCCACCTCCGGCACGGCTCGGCGCGCTCCTGACCCGTCTCTGCGAAGATTCCAGCCTCGGAGCCAGCCCCAGCCTCTCCCGGGTGCTTTTGGCCTCCTTTCTCTGGCTTTAATTTGCCCAGCCTAGTTCAGCATCCGTGCTTTGGTCCACTGCCAGTTTATCCTGGGAATCCTTGCGGTGAGTGAGGGACAGCCTGGAGCTCTCCTCCTGCCAGCCAGGGCAGTGTCCCTGCTCTGGGCTGTCCCCTCAGCTCATGCCCATCCCAAAGGAGATCCCAGGGCCTGGGCCAGGGGTGAAGAGCCTCCTCAGGTGGGTTTTGGTCCCCGACACCCCCTCGCTGCCTGGCTTTGGGCTGAGCAGGAGAGCGGAGCAGGGATTCCATGGGGTGGGGACAGCCCAGCCCTTCCCAAAGATTGGCCCAGCCCGTGCTCCGTGCTCCAAGTGCCACGGAATGAGACCATTTTCCACTTCAGTTCCTGCTGAGCTCTGTGAGCTCTGCAGAGTCCCTGGAGGCTCTTCGGGTTCCTGCTGTCCTGTGCCGTGATCCAGCAGCGTCCTGGCTGCTGCTCCAGCCCGCGGCCAGCCCGGCAGGGAGAGCTGCAGTCCGGCTGCGGTGCCTCCTGCTCCAGCAAAGATTTCCCTCCTGACTGCAGGCTTGGCTGGAAAGCTTCCAGTTTTTCTCCTGGATCAGGTTGGAGCCGGCCTTGTACCGCCTCCAGTGATGGCTCTGGGTGTGTGTTGGTCCTCTCAGCCTTGTGGCCGCTGGCACTCCCACTGCACTCGGATCCCTGCTCCATCCCGTGCCTGCGGCATGGCTGGCTGCCTTTCCGTGGGATGCCCGAGCCAGGCAGCCCTGGATCAGCCTCCTGGCACAGGGTCTCATCCTGCTCCCACTGCCCCTCCCCAGATGCTGCAGCAGGCCCGGCTGTGGGACAAGCTGGATGCCTGGAGCCCACCTCCAGGGCTGATCCCATGGCTTTTCCAAGGACCTGGCAGGGAGGCTGTGTCTCCAGGAAGAGCAGTTGGAAGGCATCAGTGTGAACAGCGGTGTGGGGGGTGGGCAGAGGCACAGGTGCCCCACAGACCACCCCATAGTGGGTGACCCATTGCAGGGGCTCCACTCCACCCTAATCACAGCTCAGTGGCACCAAACAAACATCATGCCAGGAATTCCTGCTGGATAACGCCCAAACTTGCCAGCATCCCCAGCATATACCCCACTCCAGGGCAGGTTCATGGCCCCGAGGCTGCCAGAGCTCCGTTTGGACAACGCCCTCAGGCACAGGGTGGGATTGTTGGGGTGCCTGTGCAGTGCCAGGAGTTGAAATCGATGGGTCCCTTCCAGCTCAGAATATCCCATGATTCACCAGCCTGGCTGTGCCATCACAGAGCGGGTCCAGCACCCCGGCTGTGCATCCCAGGAGCACCACACCTTGTCCTTGTCCTGCCCACTCCTCATCCATCCATTTGGGGCCGGTTTGTTGTCCTTGCAGCTCCAGGCTGCCTTTGATGCCTGAATTAATGGGTCTCGGCGCTGTGCCCCATTTACACCTCCCTGTGTGAAACCCCCCAGCCCAGGGGGGAGCAGCTGCTCCTCAATCGAGGTCCTGCCCCAGCCTTTCCGTCCCTCCCGAAGCCACCCCGGTCCCGCAGAGCTGGAGGTGACAGCCACCTTTTCAGGGGAATTCGGAGCCACAGAGCTACCAGGGGGCTTCACGCCTCGCATTGTTAGCACTTGTCAAATATTTATGAAAAAACAATCTGGGGATAATTAATTCAGCAGCAACGGCAAAGCCCGGCTGAGATTTATGGGCTGGATGTGATTGGAGCACGGACAGAGCTCTGCCAGGCCCAGAGAAGTGCATCATCAATAATAGATTTGTCAATAGATGAAAACATCAGCAGATAAACTAGTCTTGAGTGCCACCTGGCCAGCACAGCCCCGCAGCCACCCCTGGCCAGTGCCTGGCAAACAGCTCCCGGTGCCACCTTTCCCGGCTGCAATCCCGGGGACCGGCAGGAGCATCTCCAGAGCCACTCCACAAGGGACAAGGGATGGGACACAGCTTCAGGGGGAGTCTGGCAGCCGAGAGCCCCAGCGCTGGCCGTGTGCCATCATTCCTGCCTTTGGTGTCACCGCTGCCCCGGGGGAGCCCCGGCTCTGGGATTCCCGGCACAAAGGCGACCTTGAGCGCTGTGGGGTCCGCGCCCTTTCCTTGAATAGCTCCGTGCCCGCGGGGTCCCGCTGACCCCGGCAGCGGCCGGCCGGGGGCTGCGGGGTCTGGCCGGGGGCTGCGCACACTGAGCCCATTCACGGGGCAGAAAGGGGCCCTTGTTCCCTGCAGACGGGACCGCAGGGCCCCGAGCAGCTGCGGCGACGCGGGGCCAGCCGGGCCACGGGCAGCCCCGGGCCAGGACAACCCGGCTGGCTCCGCCGGGGCTGGGGCCACCCCACGGTCCCCGGGCCTGGCAGCTGCCGCACGG
>VZRJ01007871.1:2497-34905 GCA_013397565.1 Ptilonorhynchus violaceus | reverse complement strand
CCTCCCGCTCCTCACCCGGGGCTGGGAAACATCACCCCATTCCCAGCGCTCCGGGCAGGGAGGATCCACGTGGGGGAAGGTGACAGAAGGGCTGGACACGGGGCACACAGCCGGGAAGCCGTGGGATGGCTCAGGTGGGAGCAGCAGGGATGGTGTGGGAATGACGGGTGATGACCCCGTGCGGCCTTGCAGCCTCTCTCCAATGCTGGTCCTGCTCTGAGAATTCCCAAGATCCCGCTGGCGGCACCCACGTGGGGCACATTCCGTGGGGCAGGAGATGCCGGGCTGGGCCGGACCTGGGGGTCTGTGCCGGCCTGGGCG
The DNA here is from genome assembly GCA_013397565.1 of Ptilonorhynchus violaceus. Classification (NCBI taxonomy): domain Eukaryota; kingdom Metazoa; phylum Chordata; class Aves; order Passeriformes; family Ptilonorhynchidae; genus Ptilonorhynchus; species Ptilonorhynchus violaceus. Next base: position 34,584 of record VZRJ01007871.1, on the reverse strand, counting down.
TGGGTGCCCCTCTCTCCACCCATGGGCACCGTGGCTCCCCGGCCGGCCGGGCCGCTGGCGCCGGCTGCTTCCCATCCATCTGCTCTCCTGTCACATCCCCGTCTCCCTGATTATTTTAATGAGGATAATGATTCACACCTGGGCAATTCAAACCCGCTAACAATAACAATTTTAATTAGTTTCCACTACAAATCTGAAACGTCGTCATTAACATTTAAAACGCTCGCGATTGGCAACTCTGCCGAGCGAGCGAGCGAGCACCGGGGCCGGGTGGGCCGGGGGAGCCGTGGGAGGGGTGGGCAGAGCTCCAGGGTGCAGGTGGGATTGGGAATGTGCTGACGGGGTCACGGCCGAAGAGCCACGCGCTGAGGGTGGCACTGAGCTGGTTCCTGCCCGCCCCCAGCCCTCCGCGGGCGGGAGGGAACGGGATCCTCCCAGGCTCTTCAGTGGGCGTGGGCAGGGACCAGCCCCCGGTGCTTGGTGCCGCTTTGGTGGCATCTCGGCTGCTGGCTGTGGCGTGGGGGCTGCAGGCTCTGGGGACCCGTGCACGCAGGGGGTACCCACGGAGGGACACCCATCACCCGGGCAGGGACACCTACAAGCCCCGTGTGGGGCACACAGCTCCAGGAGAAGGGAGCGTGTCCCAGGGGCTCACCCCGCTGCCCCAAGGCTCTCTTAAACCCCAAAATGCATTTTTTCCCCCAAAAAAGCTTTTTTACAGACTCCCCACAGCAATCATGAGCACTGGGGTCAAGCCTGTCTGGGTCCTACACCCCACTGCACGCCCCACTGCCTCTCCTACCAGGCAGCCCCATCCATCCCTCTGCCCCATGGGTGCTGTGCCCAAGGAGCCCTGAAAGATGGGGAAAACCTTGAGGGGACCAGGCAGGGATGCAAACACGGTCCCCTCTCCCATGAGGTGTGAGATTGACCAGGAGGAAGTGACAGCTCCCTGAAGGAAGGGATTGGGAATTCACAGTGTGCGGGGTGCAGAGTGGGGTGAGCAGGCCTGGCTGGCACAGTCTGTGTGTAGATCATGTGGGGGCATGTGGGGAGTGCCCCACGGACCATCCCTTACCCCGGGGCACAGTCCCAGGGATCAGGGGATGCGCCCCGGGTGTTGGGAGCCGTGTCTGGGGCTGTGGGGATGCTCCCACAGGGACCTGCTGCTGTCATCCGGCACACGCTGGGGTCCCTGGGATCCTCCCGCCTGCCTGCCCGACTCCTCCACAGCCTGGCACGAGCCAAGGCAGCTCCACATTCCCAGGGCTCGGTGCTCCTGCACTGGAGGATCCGTGGCTTTGCCCTCGCCGGGCTCGCTCAGGCGTGCGTGGCTGGGGACCGCGCTCCACGGAATCGCTCCGGGCGCTACAGGGAACCAGGGAAAAACACAGCAGCGACGATCCAGCTGCTGCCCGTGGGATGTGGGGTGCGTGTCCCCCAGGATCCCAGCCCGGCTTTCCCCTCTGTCCTTGCAGAGCAGAGCCCTCCCGGGCTCCTCGGGCAGCTCCTGGTGCCGCTGCCCGCCTGTCCCCGGAGGAAGCAGGAGAAGAAACACTTCCCCAGCGCCCAGCTCAGGCAACCTGGCAGCGCTCACATCAATCATTCAGCCTGGCCTGGCCTCCCGGGACGTGTTCCGGAGGCTCTGGAATCGCGCTGGGCCGGGCTGTGGGGTGGCACACCCCGGCTCCTTCCCGAGGCAGCAGGAATGAGCAGCGGAGCTGAAGCTGTGGTTTCAGGGCAGCAGGGACCCAGCAGCCCCCCGAGGATGTCCCAGCGAGGGGGGAGCAGGCAGGGCTCCTCCTGCCTGAGGTGTTCTGGGATGCCTTGGGGTGTGGAATGTGTGGATGCAGAAGGTGGGTGCTGGCAAGGGAAGGGTGACCCACAGCCTGGGCAGCGACCTTGGGGTCACACTGGGGCTGTTTGATGTCCTTGGAGCTCCTTCCTGGAGTTTGTCCGGCCCTTTGAAGGCAGATGGAGGGAGCTGCCTGTGTCCTGCCCTGCCCAGAGCTCTCCCCCAGCCTGGCAAGCTTGGGAGCACCAGGGCTGGAGCTGCTGCCCTTGTCCCTGCCCTGTCCTTTGTGCAGGGACATGAAGGACTCTACTGGGGCCTTAAAGGGGTCCTGGGCTTAGGGTTCCTGTTGTCTCAGCAGTGCAGTGAGCGGCACCTGGCTGGGAAGGGGACAGGGACTGTGTTCCCACAGCAGCCCAGGGCCACCGTCAGCCAGCACAGACCCTCAGCCCCCACCTCAGACCCCCGTGCTGATGGGGAAGGGTAGACTGCGCCAGCAAACCCCCAGTCCCGCTGGATCGCAGAGCCGGTGCTGTCCCTCTTGGCAGGGCGAGATCCTGCCCTGGGACAGAGGCAGGGAAGGCTTGGGGACTTTTCCTGGATCTCGTGTGAACGGAGACGCTGTGACCCTGATCCTGCAGCCTTCTCCTCTCTCCCACTTCCCTCCAGGACCGTCCCCAGGAGCAGTTGGGATCAGCTCTTTTGCAGGCTTCAGGCAGGGCGGGCAGCCGAGCCCCTCGCTCCCCAGAGCCCCCCAAAACCCCTCAGCACCACGCGGGGCAGCCTCGAGTGACCCTCGGGGCTTGGGACAGGGTGGTGGCACCGCTGCCGAGAGCCCCGCAGCATCCCCGCAGCCAGAGGCAGGCTCAGCAGACGCCGAGGGGCAGGAAGGCTGAGCGAAGATTCCAGCCGCCGCCCCTCCTTCCCCCGGCTCCACCGGCTGTTGTCTTGGTGTAAACAAGGTATTTAATATGCACAAGCGCTCATTAGCATCTCCTGCTCGCAGCGGCACCGTGTCTGCAGCTGGACTCGCGGGACGTGTCGCAGGAAATGTCGACACACCGCTTTTAATCACAGACAAGCGGCCGGACACGCCGGCGTTACCGGCCCCCGGCGCTTCCTGCCGGCCCGGCCGGGATGGNGTGTCAGGGACCTGCCAGCGGCAGAGGCAGCGCCAGGGGTATGGAGCCGAGCGGAGGAGCCCTGTCCCGATTTTTAAGGCTGGGGGGTTGGCAGGATGAGCCAAACCCTTGTGCCACACGAGGTGACATGGATGAAGCCCCTTGCCTTCCTCTGGAGCTTCAAGTGTCCCCCCTAAATGCTTGCTGGCCCCCACCCCTGGCCCCCTTTGTGACTCCTCAAGGTCCTGTGGCTCATGGGGACAAGGGGACAAGGAAAACTCAGCCCTCTGCAAGCAAAGGAGCCCAGAATGGACCCTGCAGTTCCCAGTGTGCCAGCAGAGAGGCAGCTGGGTGGGCTTGGAGGCCACTGTGCAGATGGTCACTGCTCGTCCATTGTTGCCCAAAATCAGAGGTGCTGGCCCAAACCGGACCCTCCAGCATCCCAGCGCATTCCCACAGCCCGGAGCTGCCCATCTGTGGTGGGATGGATCCAGGCCCTGCTGCCTGGCTGCAGGGAGGAGCAGGGGGTGTGAGATCCACATCCGGGCGTGGTGGGGGCAGCAACCCCGGGCTGCTCCGGCCTGATCTGCGGCCAGACATCAGGAGCCAGGAATATCCAGGGAGCAGGAGGATGGGACCCTGCAGTGCCCAGCTTTGCTGTGGTGCTGCACAGAAATCCCCTCCTCTGATCCTGCTGTCAGGGCAGAGCTTGGCCCAGAGGTGTCCAACACTCTTCCCATGGCCCAGGGAAGCTGTCCGAGCTCCAGGCCTGGTTCCTGGTGCTGGGCTGGTGCAGAAAGCAGCTTTTGTTCTCCCCTCCGAGCTCTGGGCCATCACCCAGCTCCAACAGGCCCTGCTTGCTCTGGAATAACACTTCTGGGAGCTGATTTCGGGCAGGTTTTCCTCCACAAGCAGCTCACGGCCGATCATTTCCCAGCTGCTCTCCCCGGGGACCACTCGTGTGCTGGGGGAGGGCGGGGAGGGGCACGCAGGCACCTTGCACCAACCTCTGGCTGTTCTGGAGGCCGTGGGGCACAGCAAACAGCCGGCACCGGTGCCACATCTGCGCCAGGCTGCGGCTCCCAGGCGGCTGCGTCCCTGGGGAGGGACATTTCCTGCTGGAGCGTCTCATCCTGCAAAGCTTGGAGCAAAAGCAGCCATTTGTTGGAGTTGGCTGCAGCATGGAAATGCCCCTCCTGGGGTGGGCAGCAGGCAGAGAGCTTCCCAGGCAGCTGGGAGGATGCCCTGCTCATTCCAGCACCAGCCTTCCCATCCCAGCTGGGAGCAGGCTGGGAGCTGGATGGGGTTTCAGGGAAGAATGGGATCATTCAGGGGGAGTTTGGGCATTTCCAGGGTGCAGGAAGAACCCTGGAGGAAGAGCTGGCTCGATCACGTGTGTTGGGCAGCTCCATGGGCTGTGGGGCATCTGTGGCTTCCCCTGATCCCTTGGTGGGCCCAAGGAAGAACAAATCCATGGGGCTGGGCTGGATTCCAGGGGTCCACACTCCTACAAGGGCACAGATCACACCCCTAAATTCCCACAGCTCCCCAGTCTGTGAGGGTACCAGCACATCACGTGCCTATCCCAGGCCTCAGAGGACATTCCCTCCTCCTCCTCCTCCTGCTCCTGCTCCTCCTGTACTCTCCCGGGCCGGGCTGAGCGCTGCTGGCACCGCTTTGCTGCATCGTCCCCGGGGAGCACCCAGCCGAGCCAGGCGGAGCCGCTCCGCAGCCCGGGGGTCACCGGAGGTGAGCACAGAGGTGACGTGTGCCCGTGTGTCCTCTCCTCCTGACGCATCCCGGGAGCCCTCCCCTCCCCTGCCGCCCTCCCCTGCCGCCCTCCCCTGCCTGCGGATCGCGCTGGGATCCCCTGGAATCCTCGGAGAAGCCAGATAAAGGCATCCCGCCCATCCTGCTCCTTCCCCGCTCCGGCTGCCCCGCGGATCCTCCCTGCCCGCCGCAGCCTAAACCCACCTGCCTTCAAAATAACTCCCAAAATCCCAGCCGGGCTTGGCAGGGGCTGGGAGCGAGCAGGAGGAGCCGGGATGCAGCAGCCCGGGATGCCCCGTGCCCTCCCTGTGCCCAGATGGGTGGGCACGGTCCGTGTTAACTGGGATTTACGGAAAGCCTGGGATTTCTGCAGCCCCGCGGGCTGGGAGCTGCCCCGTCCTCCCCACAGGGAGTGTCCTCCCCACTGGGGCCACGTCTGTGCCACGGTGACCCCTCCCCACGGGGCCACGGTCCCCAGTCCCGCGGGAAAGGCAGGGAGGGACAGGAGCCGGGCTGGCAGGAGTGGGATCTGGGATCTGGAGGTGGGATCTGGGCTGAGCAGGGATGGCTGGGGTGAGTTTGGGGGGAAGCACGGGCAGATGTGGACTGTCCCAGACAGGAGGAAGGGTGGAGGATGAGCAAAGCCAGGCTGGAAAAGCCCGAGTGCTTTCCCAGGGACACCGCGCTGGGGAAACCAGCAGGATTTACACCTGGAACGGGAAAACGGCGAGAGGGAGGGCGGGGAGGAGGGTCTCACCCGGGGCAGGGGGTGACGAGAAGCGCTCCGCGGCGCTCTCCATGGCAACTGCCGGGCTGGGAGGAGGATTAAGGGATACGCTTTGGCTGTGCTGATCCTAAGCCACTGCCTGAGGGGCTGGGAGCGCCGTGGGTGTCCCTGTGCCTCCCTACAGAGGGCTGGGGGGCACCCCGCTGCTGCCTGGCAGGGACCCCCGACATCTGACCTGGCAGCACGGGCAGGGCTGTTTTGCGGGCAAAACCACCCGGTGCTTCCCCAAATCGCACCCGCAGGGCATTCCCAGCATCCCGGTGCCCCCAGCTGAGCCCTGCCTTGATGGGGACGAGCCTCCCGCTCCCTGAAATCCTTCCTTGGCTTCCTGGCCCGCGCTGGGGGCTCCCTGGGGCCGGTGAGGTCCTCAAGGGGAAATCTCCTTTCATGGGAGGTGTTTTTCCCTCTCAGGGGAGGTGTTTTTAGGGCTCCCCGATGCTCCCAGCACTCGAGGGTCTCTCCCACTCCGCCTGCCCCCTCGGTCCGTGCCCGGGGTGGGGGTGTGTGCATCCAGAGGCCATCACGTGGGCTCCACGCAGGAGCAGAGGTGCCCGAGCCAGGCAGGGAGTGCCTCCCTGGCCCCACGTCAGCGCCACCGGTGACCTGGATTCCTCCCGGAGACACGAGCCGGTGACCTCAGCCATAAACAAAGGAGTGGAATCAAACCAGGGCAGGATGGATGCCTGCTTGATAGGCTTTTTAAAAGCTTTTGACTCATTCTGGCAGGCAGGGCTAACCTTAAATTGCCGTGTGATGGAACCGGGGGGGGGGAGGAAATCTTCTGGCAGCATCGACGCCGCGCACCGATCCATCAAGAGCGGGATAAAAATAAACGGCGTGGAAAGGGCCCTGGGGCGGGCAGGGGGAGCAGCACCCCGCAGTTAACCCCTGCACCCCAACACGGCTCCCTGCCTGTGCCTCCTCAGCCCCTCCACGCGGGGGGATCGGCGGGAGGGGTTCCAGGGGCTGACATCTCTCCCTTACAGGATTTTCCGGGGGAAATGGCCTCGGCCGGGGTCCCAGCGCTGCGCCCGGGCCTCTGCGCGGCCCCGTGGGACTCGAGGCAGTTTGGCTTCCCCGGCAAGGTTTGGAAAATAGAGCCGGGGTGAACGTCCTGCTCCGAGGAGGGAGGGGGAATATCCCTAAATGGATGTGGGATGGCTGCTCTGGAGAGGGGCGCGTGCCAGCTGCACACATCCTCTGCCACGGTGTGCCCCAAGGAGCCTGGCCCAGTGCCCACCCGGGGTCTGGCTGGGAGAGAGGGGCTGGATTCGGGACAGGCGGATGGAAACCCCACCCCAGGAGCCGGCACCTGGGATCTTCCCATCTCCCTCCTCCCTCCCTGCCGGAGATCCCGCAGGAGAAGGGACCTGTGCCTGATCCAACCAGATCCCACCTGCCCTGGCACCCGGGAATGACTTCCCGGGAGCACCCACATGGAACTACATCCAGGGAAACCTGCCGGGAGCCGGGTGCTGAGGGCTCCGTTCCCGGTGGCTCTTTCCCAGGATGTCCGGGCAGGCAGGGAGCAGGCTGGAGGCACAGTGCTGGCCCCGGGGTGGTGGCCGGTGAGCCCGTGTCACCCTGGGGACAGGGGACAGGCAGAGCCCCTGCCCCTCCTGCCTTTCAGCACGGAGCGTTTGTGACGTCAGATGTTGCTGCTCCGATCGGGAGGGCTTTGAAGCGGCTCCTGATGCATTTCTAATTCCCGCTTATCGCTGGAGCTTTTCTCCCAGCCCCTCTCCAGCCTGTTACAGGAACATCTCCGCTGCAGAGCCCTGGGGTTTGCCTGGGAAACCTGCCCACATCCCCCTGCCCCACTGCGGACAGGGAAGATCCCTGCCCGTCCCTCTCCCACTCCCTGGATTGATGAAGTCCCGGCCCCTGCCAGGCTGTGATCCACCCCTGGGCTGTGTCCCTGTGCTCCCTCTCCTCCACAGGCCTAGGAGCCGAGGGAAGACCTTGTAGGATGAACCGTGCCACCCATCCCCGACCTTTTGGAGGTGACAAAACGTCCTCAACAGAGAGGACAAGTGAAGCACCACCTGTGCTGGAGGCTGCGGGGCAGGGAGACGATTCCCAGCCCTATTCCCTCCCGTTTCGGCGCTGGAAGGGCAGGGAAGGAGCATCCCCGGAAGGAGCTGGGGAGCGCTGGGGAAACGGCTCGGCTCAAAGTGCTCCGAGGCTGCGGCTGGGAAGTGCCCCGTGCTCCCGCTGAAAGCTGCTATTAGCGCTAATGGCTCTGCGCTGCGATATTCAAACGGCAACCGCTCCATTTTCACCGCCAATCTGCCCCCGCCCCTTCCCCGCCGCGCCGGGAGGGACACAAAGGCTCCTCGCCGCGGTCCCCGGCGCCCGGGGACCCTCGGGGCTGCCGGGGAGGGACCCTCGGGCTCGGCCAGCCCGGGGGGTGCGCGCAGGAAAGGGCCCCGGCAGCTGCTCGGCCAGCGCGGGGGAGACAACGACGCTCCCGGGGCCGGGAGCAGATGGAGCCGGGTGGAAGGCGGGGACAGGGATAGGGACAGGGACAGGGACAGCACACGCAGCCCCATGAGGCCACAGGGAGCAGGAGCTGTGGAGCGCAGAGCATCTCCTGCATCCCCAGGGCCGGCGCCGTGGGCACCCGGCCCACCCGGCTCTGCCGGCTCGATTTGCGTTCCAGGGATTCGCGGAAAATGAGCGAGGGTTTTTTGTTTTTTTTTTTCCCCCTTAGTAAGCACAGGGTTTATGTGAGCTGAAAATTGACTCGATAAATATTTCAGGCGGGGTTTTAACGGCGTGTGAGGGCTCCGAAGGCCGTGAGGGGAGCAGCTCCGTCCAGCCAGGCTCTCAATCACCCCGGCCGGAGCACAGCACGGACACTGCTCCCAGGGGAGCTCTTCCTGCCGCTGCCCGGCCGGGATAAAGCCACTTTCCCTGCAAGCTGGTGGGGATGGGAGCCGGGATCATCATCCCTGGAACGCCACACGCGCTGGGGAGGATGCTGAGCTGGGAATTTGCAACAAGGAGTGCATTCACCATGGGATCTGCCTTCCCTGGGAAGCCCCACGCGGGCGATGTCCCTGCCAGAGGGCTTTGGGAGCACGAGGAGCCCCGGGTGCCGCTGTGGGCGCGGAGGATCCAGGATCCAGCACCGCCTGCTGCTCCCCGGTGCCGCAGGATGAGCCGAGCAGTGGCAGGGGAGGGTGTGAAGCCCTGGGGGAATCATCCTCCTCCCGTCTGCTGGGGAGAGGGAGGCGATTCCCGCTTGCAGAGCCCTCCCCATCCGCCGGTGCTCCGAAATGGCCCCGCGGGCATCCTGCCAGGCTCGGGCTCTGCGGCTCCCGGCACCGCTCACACCCTCAGCCCGGCCAGGCACGGGGATCAACAGGGATCTTCTTCGGGCACCTGACCCCGCGGTGACCCCCAGCAGGGCCCTGTCCCCCTCCCCGCCCGTGTCCCCAGAGCCCAGCGGCGCTGGGAGTGCTCACAGCCAGGAGGGCGAGCGGAAACCGCTCCTCCGCATTTGGAAATTAAACGGGAGCTTTAAATACTGCCGGAGCCGATCGATGGAGCGGCCCTTGCCAAGGGCTGGCCGGCACGGACAGGGCTCGGCCACGGCCCCACAGCCCTGCTGCCCTTGTCCAGAGCCCCCCGCATCCCCCTGACCCCTCCCCGGTCCATCGGCATCCCCGGCCCGGAGCCGATCGGTTACAGATCCCTCGGCAGGCGGGGGGCAGGGAGCCTCGCTCCAGGATTAGAGCGGTTTGCTCTGGGATTAGAGCACTGTTTAGCCATGGCACGGCGCAGGAACCCCGCTCTGCCTCACTGAGCTCCCCGGGATTAAGACTTTGTTTCAAGGGATTAGGGCGATTAGGAGTAGGGAGGGAGGGGGTGCTTTGGGATGCGGGGCTGTTTCCCTGGTGCTGCACAGCAAACGGGCACTGAGCCAAGAGTGGGGCTTTGACCGGCTTGGAGGGCTCCAGAGAGGCTCCAAAATTGTGCTCCCACCTCCCAGGGCTGCTGGTCCCTCGTGGGTCCACGCCCAGGGTGTTGGAGCCACACGGAGAGCTGCAGAAGAGAACCCTGGGTGGGTTCCAGACCCCTCAGTGGGATCCAGCACCCTCAGTGGGATCCAGCCTCCTTGGAAGGATCCAGCCTCCTTGGAAGGATCCAGTCCCCCTTTGTGGGATTCAGCCCCCTCACTGGGATCCAGCCCCCTCGGTGGGATGCAAACCCACCTTGTACGGTGCCAACCCAGCCCAAGCCTGGCCTGACCCCACCTTCCCCACCCTCCCAACTCAGCCTTTCCCCCATTCCTGCCCATCCTTGGCTACAGACTCGTGCAGCAGGCAGGGAGCAGGGGCAGTGCGTGGGAAGATCTTGCAGAGCAGGGAAATGTGACAAAATGATATCATGAGCTGTCCCCAAGTCCCCACGGCCAGCAGGGACCGCCCATCCCTGACAGACGGACCAGCAGCTCCTGGCCCTGGGACCCTCTGTGCCACCCCGGCCCCTCACAGCAGGAGCAGGGGAACACCTCACCTCACCAATGCAGGAGTGCAGCAGCTGGAATGGCCAAGGAGCAGCAGCTGGAATGGCCAAGGAGCAGCAGCTGGAATGGCCAAGGAGCAGCAGCTGGAGGCTCCAGCCCCAGCTGTCTGGTTGCTGCAGAGCTGAGGGCACTGGCAGCGGCCCCATGCCGTGGTGGCAGTGCCAGGGACACTTGTCAGGCTCCCACATCCCAGGGCTCATCCCTGGCTGGTTTATCCTCTTTCCACACGGTGCTGCAGCCCAGCTCCCTGCACTGAGCCAGCCGCAAGGACTTGGATCCGTTCCTGGCAAAGCCCCACCAGGGAATCGAGCCGGGGGTGCAGTGGGACCCCCACCCTGCGGCTCCTCATGGCTGAGGCTCCCTGGCCAGCAGCACCAGGGCCCGGGGGGCTGCAGGGAGGGGAGCAACCCCCAGAGCTCTGCTGCTGGCCCGCAGCCAAGATCCCAAAGTCTCATCCGTCCTCATCAGCTGGGATGGACACAAAGCCCTTTGCTCAGGACCCTCTTCTCCCCCGTCAGACCCAGGGCTGACCTTGCCTGGTGGTGGCAATCATGGAATCCTGGAATGGTTTGGGTTGGAAGGGGCCTTCAAGCCCCTCCAGTTCCACCCCTGCCATGGGCAGGGACACCTTCCACTATCCCAGGATGCTCCAAGCCCCATCCAACCCGGCCTTGGACACTTCCAGGGATCCAGGGGCAGCCACAGCTTCTCTGGGCAACGTGTGCCAGGGCCTCCCCACCCTCACAGGAGAGAATTTCATCCCAATATCCCATCTAAACCCATTCCCAACCAGTTCTTTGGGAGAGGAGCGGGCAGTGCTGGGACTGGCCATGCCGGGAGAGAGGAGATTTGTAGCTGTGGGGTTGAGCTGGACATTGCAGAGGAGGGAGGGCTGGGGGGTTTGGGGTGTTACTGCCAGGGGCTGGGGTGAGCAGGGATGGTTTCCATCCTTCCCCCTCCTCCAGCCTGCGAGGAGAGCTGGATTTTACATCCCTTTCCCACTGCTCCCTCCCTCCCTCCGAGCTGGCGCTGTGCTGGAAGGGTTTGATGTGGAGGAGAGACAAATGAGTGACTCACGCACACTTGGGGAGGATAAAAATACCCGGGCCCGTGTGTCCCACCCGTGTGGGGTGGCTGGGCCTGCTGCAGGTGCCATCCCTTCTCCCACGAGCACAGCCAGGGACAAAATCCTCAGGGAACTCAGTGGGTGCTGCTCTCACCCCGAGCAGCTGCCGCTCTGGTGACCTGGAGTGACAAAGATCAAGGCCCACGTGCCCTGGGCATCACGTGGACTTTGTGTCCTTCTTCCTCGGGACTCAGCTTTGGCAATAAACCCCGTGCCAGCACCAAGCCAGAGTCACCACGTGCTGCCAGCAGCGGTGTGGTCACTCCGGCTGTGTCCCGGGGGTGGCCACGGGCCAGGGTTTTGTCCCCTCTGGCCCCCGGGGGGGTGGCACAGTGTGGGCAGTGCCAGCGAGGTGTGCCCAGCTCTCAGCGCCGCTCCAGCCGTGCCTCAGCCCGGCACGTGCAGGGCTCACCCCGGAGCGCCCCGTGCTTCCCTCGCTTCCCTGTTCCCAGAAGAGGAAGGAGGTTTGAAAGCAGAGCCTCAACTTCACGCTCCTTGCCTTTTGCAGGGTCATTTTCGAGAACAGGACATTTTGCACTGTTCTTCCCTGCTTTTTGGATGCTTTATTTTTGCCGTGTTGGTGAGGGCACACAGAGCCAGGAACAGCCAGGGACCACCCGTGCCCATCCCTCCTCTTCCCAGGGACCATCCCTGCGGGGCTGGGGGGTGACAGTTGTCCCGTGGCCTTGCAGAGCCTGCTGATGGGAATGCCAGGGCTGGGAGGGGACGTCACCCAAGGGTCCCTGGAGGCTGGAATGGCACTGGGAACCTGTGCCGTGACTTCCAATCCCTCGAGGGGCAGTGACCAGTGCTGGGTTGTGGGAGAAACACAAGGAATGGTGTGAAAAAGGGAAAAAAATGGGCAAAAAAAGAAGAAAAGCCCTTGGGTGGAGGTTTCCACCCCGCAGTCTGAGGGAGCTCCTGCCAGAGCAGGGCTGGGGGGGACTGATCCTCTGCTTCCTTCCCTCTGCTGCCTCTCCCATGGATCCACAGGTATCCCTGTGGCACCCTCGGGCACGTGGGCACTGCTGCTGTGCTCCGTGCCTGGGTTCCTGCAGCATCCAATTCCTGATGGCTTCCCTGGGATGCAGTGGGAATGTGGGGATGGGCTCTGGGTGCACCAGTCACATCACCCACATCCTGGGTGTATTGTCCAGCTGCTGGTTTTCCAAGGACGGGAAGGACCACCTCGGTTTGCCCAGGGAAGGAGCAGGAGGCTCTCCTGGCCTGGGGATGATCTCAGCTCCCTTCAGCCTTTTTAGGGTCTTTCCCATTCCCCCCAGTGCCCCCCTCTGCACCCCCAGCCTGCAGGTTGCCACCACAGGCTGTCCTTGCAAGGATCTCTGACACTCAGGAGCCTCCAGAGGGTCTTGGATCACCAGAACATTCCCAGCGGGGGCAGAGGGGGAGCCCCGACGCTCCCAGTGGGATGTGAGCATCCCAAAGCCGAGGGGCCCGGCACGGCCCAGCTGATCCACCCCAGCGCCGGAGCGGCAGGAACGTCCCTCCTGTCACCTGGCAGGCTCCGGAGATCACGTTCCTGGCATTTCGCTGGGAGCTGGAGCGCAGGAGCCGGGCTCTGGCAGGGATCCCAGCGCTCTGCGCTTTCCTGGTAGCNAGGAGGAGGAGGAGGATGCTCCTGCCGGGATGCGGCCCCGGGAGCCGGCTGGCGTGGGAGAGGGTGGGAAGCGGGGTGGGAAAGCGAGGCAGAATCGCAGGGGGAGCGGGGGCCGAGGTGGGAGCCCCGCTGCAGTCGGGCTTGGGGCCGTGCCCAGCTCGGGCACCTCAGCAGGCGCAGATCCCGCTCCTGCCGCTCTCCCGCATGGATCCGGGCGCTCCTCTGCTCCCGACGGCGGCTGGGAGACAGCAGGGGCCGTTCGTCACCCTCTGCGCCCTGTGACAGCGGCTTTGGGGACGTGCAGCCCCCCCCCATCACAGGGCGCCAAGGGCACCCCACTGCCAGGGGATTCCTGGTATTTTATGGATCCGCTGTGTCGGAGAGGACTCTCCCCACTGCTGCCCTTGCTCCACTGGTTGTACTGGGCAGCAGGGACAGCTGGGCAGTGCTGATGTCACCAAATCCCTTTTGGTGTCAGGGGGACAGCGTTGGACACTCCTTGTTCCTGGCTGTGTGCTCCCAGCACACTGCCCCGGGGGGACCTGCCTCACAGAACCGAGCCAGTTAAAATATATAACAAAAAAGGATTATTTTTAGCCAGGATTAGTCCCTGGATCGGGATGTGACCCCCTCAGCCTGTGTGGCCGCGCCAGCGGTGCCGGGTGGCCCCGGGGCAGCAGCAGGGGGGTGTGGGACAGGGCACAGGGTCACCTCCCGGAGGGGTCACTCCTCCTGCCCATGCCAGCCCGAGCACCAGGAGGGGCAGGGCCACGCCATCCCCACCTGCACCGTCATGGAATCACGGGGTGGCTCGGGAAGGAGCCTGAAGGATCATCTCGTTCCAAAGTCTGCCCCGGGCAGGTGCTCCTGCCGTGCTGACTCACGGCGATGCAGACATGAGTCAGTTGGGAGAAAAAAACACTCCTTTTCCTTTCCCCTTTGCACTATCCCTTCCTCCCTGGATATCTCCCTGAGCTCCCTGCCCCACAGCTCCCCACGGCCAGGGCCAGTGCAGGGAGGGAGTGGGACTGATTATTCCCGGGGGAGATGGGAATTCCCTGCAAATGGGGGCATTTCTTTCCCCTAGGGCTCTATCCAGAGACAACACCCCCCTCACCGTTCCCACTGCTCCTGGATTTATCTGTCTTTCACTGGAATTGGAGCCCACCTTGGGCTTTTCTCCCCAGCAGCAGCTGTCCCTTCCCTCAGGTTTGCAGGGATGCTCCAGCTCACTTCCCACCACTCCTGCACATTTCTCCCGAGCCCGGGCTGCGTTTGGCAGGAGCAGCCTGCACTGCTTGTTCCCAGTGTGAACTCCCAGCCGGGAGATGAAATAGGAGGCTTGGCTCGGCCCGGGCTGGGCTGAAGGCTCCTCATCCCTATTTCCTGCTCTGCCAGGCTCGTGTGGCAGCTGCGAATCTCAGCAGCAGCAGGGCTGGAGATTTACTCCCAGCCCACGGATGGAAACGCGGCCCGGCGAGGAGCAGCGCTTCTGCTGGGCTCCACATCCACGGGGATGCATCCCGCGGGAGCATCCCAGGGTGCGGGGTGGGGTCAGGAGCGGAGGGGACACCTCCTGCCACGGCCACTGTGGGGCTGGGAATCACGCCCTGGCACCGGTGGAGCCCCGCGGGGTGTTTGCCGTGGCCGTGTCCCGCTCCAGCCGGTCCGGCAGCGCCGGCAGAGGGAGGAGCGGGGAGCAGGGAGAGGAAACTGCCCCGGAACGAGCCCACCCGGTGAATCAGAGACTTTCCCAAGCCCGGCTGTTCAACCCCGGGCCGGCGGAATAAACACGCCAAAGGAACAGCTCAGAACCCGCGTGGGGCATCCCGGAGAGATCCCGGGAGAGATCCCGGTGGGAGCGCCTCACCTGCTCCCTGCCTGCGGGAAAACCTCCGCACAGCCAGGGCAGACTGGGCCAGGCTTTTCAGGGCTGAGCTGCGCCCCAGAAGGAGCCGGGCTGGTCCCCACCGTGCCACCCTTCAGGGGCCACCGGCGGAAGAGGAGCAAACGTAATCCTGCTGTTTTTCCCTCCTGTCCGTTCTATCCCACACGAGGCAGCAGGAAGAGTGGATGACTCAGTCCTTTGCAACGCAGCTCCTCTGCGGCTTCCTGTGCCTTCAGGACTGCCACGGGCTGAAGGTGCTACCGTGGTGTTCTCTCCTTACAGAAATTCCTTCTCAGCGGGAAATGTGGGATACTCCAGGCCTGGCTCCCCCCGGGCAGACTGCCCGTCCTGCTGGGGGGTGGGGTGAGCTCGTGGGGACCCCCGGGTTTGGCAAACCTGGCGTCAGGATGGGATAGCCTGAATCCATAGGGGAAGGGGGAAGAGGGGGCACTTTTGGGGTGTAGTGTAGCCCAAGCAAAGCCATCCTGAGCAAGAGCCTGTCTGCAGCTTTGGGGGGGCTCTGGGTCACAGAATCCTGGAATGGTTTGGGTTGCAAGGCACCTTAAAGCCCATCCGGTCCCCCCCCTGCCATGGGCAGGGACACCTTCCACTATCCCAGGTTGCTCCAAGCCCCATCCAGCCTGGCCCTGGACACTGCCAGGGATGAGGCAGCCACAGCTTCCCTGGGCCTCTCCACCCTCACAGGGAAAGATTCCTTCCCAATATCCTATCTAACCCTGCCCTGTGGCAGTGGGAAGCCATTCCCTGTGTATCCTGTCCCTCCATCCCTTGTCCCAAGTCCCTCTCCAGCTCTCCTGGAGCCCCTTTAGGCACTGGCAGGGGCTCTGAGGTCTCCCTGGATCCATCTCTTCTCCAGGTGAGCACCCCCAGCTCTCCCAGCCTGGCTCCAGAGGGGCTCCAGCCCCTGGAGCATCTCCGTGGCCTCCTCTGGACTCTCTCCAGCAGCTCCATGTCCTTCTGCTGTTGGGGACCCCAGGGCTGGAGGCAGCTCTGCAGGGGGCTGGGCCCTGGCCATGGGGTGCTGCTGCAGGGAGCTGTGGGTGCTCTGGTGCTGACAGGACACACGCACAGCTCGGGGGCATTTGGGAGCAGGTTTCTCCACGGGCACTGGGTTGAGGTTTGCTCCATGGGTCTGGCACGGAGTGTGGCAGCGTTTTCATGCACTGACAATCTGTAAAAATAGGGTGAAAATCTCTCCCGCATTGTTGTCAAGTTGCAAATCTCCGAAGGGTTGGAACAGAGACAAAGCTCTTCTGCTTTGCTCCTTTTCCATGGCTCCGGATCGGGGCTGAGTGGGCAGATCTCTCCGGAGCCAGGCAGGCAGGGAGCTGTGAGATGTTTGCTGGTTTCACGCTCTTTAAGTGTAACGTGTCCCGCAGGATCCCAGGTTTCCATTTTGTGGGATGAGAGGCGGCGCGTGGCCCATCGCTCCCGTCACATCCATCCCCGGAGCTCCCAGGTGCTGTCCTGAGCCGGGGGAGCTGCAGGGAGCAGCTTCCCACAGCTCCTGGGGCACTGCCTGCCCGGAGATCAGAGGAATTTCAGTCCAAATCAGTCATCCCTGAGTCCAGGAGCTTCCAAAGGGGGAGCAAACCTCGCTCCTTAGGGGCACCTTGATGAGTGCTGGTCAGGGGAGGGTGGGGAGCTTGCAGGACATCTGGAGACAGGAATGCTGCCCTCCTGCTTGGACAGGACACTGGTGGCCACCCTGGGAAGGGGCCACCACCAGCTAGAAGCGGGTGCAGGGTGATGGAGGCTCAGGAGCATCTCCCACCTTCCTCATCTCTCCACTTTCAGAGCAGGACAGGCTGCACAGATGTCCCTGTCCCAACCCCACAGCAACACCCCTGTCCCACCAGGAACGTCCCCGTGCCCCAGCAGTGTCCCCCAGCTCCCCACCCCCTGCTCCACGGCCTTGCTGGCGCCTTTCCCCTGCTCCGGCAACTCTGCTGCTCCCCAGGGAGGAGGCAGAGAAGGATGTCACCCCCATCCCGGGATTTTCCTCGCCTGCCTCCCCAGGATCTGTGCCTCCCACCGTGTCTGGAGGCAGCGTGGGGAGCTGCCAGCTGGGCTGGGCTGCCTGGGCACCCGTCCCGGCTCCGAGGAGCCCACTCCAGCGGGACTGATCCCTGTTCCCAGCGCGGGGGGTGCCCGACTGGGCTCGGGGCGGCTCTGGCTCCCCGCTGGCAGGTGGCCCCGCTGGGGTTTGCTGGCAGCCGTGAGGGGAGGGTATTTTTAGCTGTCCCCTCCCTCTGGCCGTGGGCGGCGGGTGGTGTTTATTTGCCGTGGAAGTGTTTGGAATCGGGGTGGCGGGCGGCTCGCGCGGCACGGAGCTCACACGTGCCCCAGGCACCTCCCCGACCCCACAATCCCCGATGATCCCATGGGCTTTCCCCCTCATCCCGTGCCCAGGGCTCTTCCCAGGTCACAGGGAAGCGGGATGGCTGAAATGCAGGACAGCCAGGCGAGCTGGCCACAAGCTGTAGGTAGAGCCCGGGGGAACTTCCAGGGTCACAAATCATGGAATCACAGAGGGATTTGGGTTGGAAGGGACCTTGAAGATCATCTCATTCCTACCCCCTGCCATGGCAGGGATGCCACCCACTAGACCAGGTTGCTCAGGGCCTCATCCAACGTGGCCAGCAGAGGTAAATCCATGGAAGCCGTGCTCAGGCTCTGTGTGGAGACATCTGTGTGTCCTGGCCCTGGGAGCCGCCTCCTCCTTCTCCTCTCCGTGTGCCCGTGCCCACACCGGACCCACTTTTTCTCGTGCCAGTGCCTTGACTCAGCTCCTGGCATTCCCAGGCCTGCATCCAAGCTCCCTGCCTGTCCCGCTCCTCCCTGCCTGCACACGCACGTGGAGAAAACACCTCGGCGCTGTGAAACGATGCCCTGCAGGGAAATGCTCCCCAACCCGTCAGGCGCCTTTCCCAAAGCTCCGCAGGCTGCCGGAGCCTCCCTGGCACATGGAACCCTCCCTGCAAGGATCCCGCGTTCCCTGGCACGGGGGAGAGCCCTGCTGGAGGCAGCTCTGGGATGGCTGGGCCGAGCAGGAATGCTGTGCCTGCACGTGGGGTCCCCTCCGGGGCGGGGGACGGGCCGTGGGATGCGGGCGGTGATTCCAGGCTCAGCTCCTCCCCGCGTGGATGTCACGCCTCGGATCCATGCGTGCTGCTCCCCCCGTCCCCGTGTCCCCGCAGGGGCTGATTCCCCGGGAGCGCTCCGAGGTGTGGCGTGGCAGAGCCAGAATTCCAGCAGCTGGCGCCGCCCAGGATTGCTGCTGCAGCTCCTTGTGCTGGCACCGGGAACCCGGAGTGGAGGCTGTGGGAGCATTCCTGGCTGCTCAGTGGGGATGGAGCCTCAGAGGGACACCACGGAGCCTGGGGAAGCAGCTGCCAACACGGACCTTGGTGACACCTCCCAGGGCTCAACAGGAGGGTGATCCGGCTGCTTGGCTGCCCTGGACCCCCTGTGGCTCATCCTGTGATAACATCATGGAATCCCAGCCTGGTTTGGGCTGGAAGGGACCTTAAAGCTCACCCGTGCCATGGGCAGGGACACCTCCCTCCACACCAGGCTGCTCCAAGCCTCATCCAACCTTGCTCACACCTTGCACACGTGTCCACGGGCCTCTTCCCAGCTCTGGGAATGCCCAGCCACGGACAACTCCCCGGGAAGGGACCTGCTGCAGCAGCCCCTGCAGTGCCCGCACGGCAGGAGCAGCCGGGGTGGCTGACTCACGGCAGCCCAGACACCGTGGGAGGGCTGGTGTCGGCCCCACCAGGCTCCCAGTACACCCAGTACCGGCTCCCGGCCGGTGTCCTCACTGCCAGCTGGAGCAGGGCTCCACCCAAGGGCCTTCACCTCGCCTGGGAAGAATTCAGGGTAAAGTTGGTGTGCTTTGGTGTCTGCATGTCCAGATGTCATTCCCATGTGTTCCCTCTCCTCCTGTCCCTGTTCCCTGGGAGCAGAGCCTGACCCCCCCTGGCTGCCCCCTCCTGTCAGGAGTTGTGCAGAGCCAGAAGGTCCCCCCTGAGCCTCCTTTTCTCCAGGCTGAGCCCCCTTCCCCGCTCCCTCAGCCGCTCCTGGTGCTCCAGCCCCTTCCCAGCTCTGTTCCCTTCCCTGGACACGCTCCAGCCCCTCCGTGTCCCTCTTGTCCTGAGGGTGCCAAACTGGACACAGCCCTTGAGGTGCCTCAGCAGGGCCAGCACAGGGGATGGGCCCAGCCCTGGCCCTTTGGCCACCCTATTTCTGCTCCAGGCCAGGTGCCCTTGGGCTCTTGCCTCCCTAGGCACCCCTGGGCTCGTGTCCAGCCCCTGCCACCAGCACTCCCAGGACCTTTCCTGCTGGACAATTCCCAACCACTCTGCCCAGCCCGGAGCATTCACAGAGTTGTTGTGACCCACGGGCAGGGCCTGGCACCGGCCGTGCCCCACAGGTGAGGGAGGAGCAGGCAGGGAAACCTTCCCGGGGCCGGGCGATGCCGTAACCGTGGAGACCGGCGCGGTAACTGGGGAGAGAGCAGCGCTCTGCCGAGGCACCCGCTGCTGAACGCAGCCACGAGGAGCCCTTTGAGGTGGCTGCCGATTTCCACATCAAAGCAGGGAGCTGGGAAAAGGTTGAGCCCGAAGGTTGTGGCCGAACTGTGCTCGGGTCCTCGCCCAGATGGCCGCTGGACCCGGCAGATGGGGTGGGATGGGCTCCTCCCAGCCCCAGCTGCCTCCCCGCGGAGCCGCTGCCTTTAAAGGCCGTGGGGAGCACGGACACCTCCGGAAGACACTTTGTGACATCCTCGGGTAGCTCCGAGACAAGGCTCCGGGCCGTGGATGCGCATCCCAGGTCTCGGCTTTACGAGGGATGAAAGCTGTCCTGGCCAGGGGTGGCACAGGAGGGGGACAGCCGCCGCCCCTGAGGCCTCTCCTGCCATGCTGGGGGTTGTTCCCAGCTTTTTATCTTGTTCTCTGTACCCTGGCCTTGTCCCGGGGGGGGGTTGGGTACTGCAAAGGGCATTCCCCACCCAGGCCTCAAAACTTCCCTCCCACCATCAAACATTTCCACGTGCCCACCCCAAGCAGGATGGAGGGAATTCCTTCTGGGCCATGGAGGAAAGAAGAGTTGGCTGGAAGCAGCCAGATCATCATCATCATCAGTTCCAGCTCCTTCTGCTCATGGAGTTGGGCCTGGGGGAGACGAGGAGGAGGTGCAGAAGGAGAAGGCTGAGGAGCTGTTTCATGAGGGGTCTGCCCTTGGTCCGTGCTCAGCTGTACCCGGTGAGCTGGGGGCAGTGCCAGGGGAGGCTCGGCTGCAGCAAACCAGGGTGACCACAGCAACGTCCACGCCCTGGCAGCGGGACAGACTGGCCCGAGGCCCTGCTGAGGGGACAGGCATGGCCTGGTGCCCACATTTGTCCATCCAGCTCCTGTCCTGTCTTGTTTGGTTTGTCCACACACCCCACGGGTTTTGGACCTGCAGCTCTGCCTTTGCTGGGCTCTCAGGGGGTCACCAGCAGCCTGCACTGTCCTCTTCTAAACCCCATGGAATTACAGGATATCCTGAGCTGGAAGTGACCCCAGGGGTCATTGGTCCAACCCCTGGCCCTGCACAGACACCCCAACAATCCCACCCCATCCCTGGGAGCGCTGTCCAAAGGCTCCTGGAGCTCTGGCAGCCTTGGGGCTGGGACCATTCCCTGGGGAGCCTGTTCAGTGCCCAGCACCCTCTGGGGACAGAAGAACCTTTTCCTGCTCTCCAGCCTGGCCTTGCCCTGGCCCAGCTCCATGCTGCTGTTCCCAGGACATGTCTCTGGCACAAGGGATGGGGCCAGGGTGAAGCCCTGCAGAGGTCCTGGTGGTCCCATCATCCCTGGCCATGGCATTTCCCACCAGGCAGCTGCCAAATGCAACACAACCACAGCTGACATTCACAGAACCATGGAATCCCAGAATGGTTTGGGTTGGAAGGGACTTCAAGGATGAGATCTATGGGCAGGGACACCTTCCACTATCCCAGGTTGCTCCAAGCCCCATCCAACCGGGCATTGGACACTTCCAGGGATGGGGCAGCCACAGCTCCTCTGCGCAACCTGTGCCAGGGCATCTTTACTCCTCCTCCAGGAATGTGAGAGGAGCATCCAGAGCCGGGCTGCCTCACCTTGCAGGGAACACAGGAACATCCCGCACCACTCCCAGACCAACCACAGCCACCAAATGCGGGATCCCCGCTCGGGCTCCGGGGCCAGGCTGGAGATCCCGGCATTCCCAGGGAGCGGGGGGAACAAAGCCGTGGCCGGCTGGCCCCGCTGGGCTGCGGCCCCGTCGGCAGCCCGCCCGCAGTCTGTGTATTAGCCGTGAATTAATGTCCTGCCGGGACCGGGAACCGGGATCATGCGGGGATTAAAGAGGCATTACCCCTTTGTTAAAGCTGATGTTTTTGGGATAATCTGGAAGCTTTAGCTAATACATTATTACAGAAACTCCTTCAATCACAGCGGCAGACAGTAAGCAGATTTGGATATTACTGCAGAACTGCGCAGGGCTGCTGCTGCCATTCCGCCCTTCTCCCCTTCCTGGAAAACACCACGGCACATCCCTGTCCTGGGAGCTCGGCAGGGACCCTGCGTGGGCTGCTCCTGGAAGGGATCCTGCCTGGAGATGCCCAGAGGAAGGGTGGCTGCGTCCTGGCCCAGGGGCTCAGGGCTCCTCTGGGGAAATCAGCAGCTTTGGAGACACTCAGAGGCTTTGTCCATGGAGGGGAGCACTGGGAGCTGCAGCTTGGATAACGGGATCGCCACCCAGAGCAGCGGGAAGCATCCCTGGAGCGGGGGGAAGTGTTGCTGTTGGGCACATTTCTGCCCCATTGGGGGTTCTGCTGCCTGGAGCCCAAAGCTGCTCCCTCTCTTTGCTCCAGAACCTCCACAGCTCTGACAGAAGGAACAGGAATCCTTCCCTCATCCCAACGTGGGCAGCAGCCCCGGAATCGGGGCTCATGGAAGGAGCCATTTGGATGTCACTTGCCCCTGCTCCCAGTGATCCTACACACGCAGGACTCCATGGGTGGCTTTGGCACCACATCCCCAAGAGTCACTGGGGCTTTGCTGGAGACACATTCCCAGTTTTCTGTGTGACCCCGCAGAGTCACTGCCAGGAACGCCTCCCTAAATCCCAGCAATCTGGGAGGGCACGGGAAGCTCCTGTGTTCCACCCTGCACGGATTCCCGCCTGCTGCAGGAGCAAACTGGAGCTCAGCGCTTCCCTTCCCTCCACAAAGGCTTAAGGAGATGGGAAAGGTTCTCACAGGATCGTGGAACCAGGGACTGGTTTGGGTTGGAAATTAAAGCTCTTCTCATTCCAAGCCTCTGCCCTGGGCAGGGACACCTTCCACTAGACCAGGGTGCTCCAAGCCCTGTCCTACTGCCCTCTAAGCCTGGCATGAGCCAGAGCTGGGTTTAACCTCAGTCCTTGCCCTAACTTTGGCTCTGATCCTGCCTCCCTGCGGTGCTGTGACTCCCACAAGGCAATCCTGGAGCGAGGATGCCGTGCCTGGGATCAAAGGAAGAGCAGTTCTCACCGTACCACATTCCCTAGGAGATGGCTCAATCCTGGCCCTGCGGATCTGCGGGAAAAGCAGGGATGGGAATGTGATGGGACCGGGGCCCTGGCCTGCTTAGCAGAGCTTTGGGAATACAGGGAAGAGGAGCAGGGAAGGTTCATATTGCTCTTGTGGCAGATGCATGAGATGGAGCCAAAAGCTGCTCAGAAAATAGGGATTAACCCACGGAGAGCCGAGAGGAAATGCAGAGGGTAAAACATGGGATGGAAGCCGGGAGGCAGAGAGGGCTGGGAGCACACGGAGCACACGGAGCACACGGAGCACACGGAGCGCAGGGCACACGGAGGAAATGCCGCAGAGATGCGACCAAACACGGGACGGCCTCGTGCAGGAGCGGGAGCCACATTCCCAAACTCACCCTTCTCCTCCTCCTCCTCCTCAGGCAGGGCTGGAGGATGCGCAGCCCCTGGAACAACAGGCAGCAAATCCCCGGGCCCGGATGACACATCTGGAGCCCTCCGCGAGCTCCAAAGGCAGTGACGGAGCTCCCGGCAATAACACACCAGCTCCCGTCCTCCACGCGCGGCTCGGGGGCAGTAAAGGCCGGGCCCGCGTTCGGAAGGAGCCCCCCGGGTGTGCTCGGGCTCTCAAACCAATAAGCTCCGCTCCGGAGCGAGGAAACGCTCGGAACAATTAAGCGGGAGCGTAATTAGAGCGCTCGGCGAGCAGGGGCTCCCGAGCTGCCGTATCCAGCGCTCCCAACCCG
The DNA here is from genome assembly GCA_013397565.1 of Ptilonorhynchus violaceus. NCBI lineage: Eukaryota > Metazoa > Chordata > Aves > Passeriformes > Ptilonorhynchidae > Ptilonorhynchus > Ptilonorhynchus violaceus. The sequence continues at coordinate 11,613 of VZRJ01007871.1, read as the reverse complement.
CACACGCTCCGCGCTTCCTGGCCGGGCCGTTCCTGGGGCTGCTTCCCCCATGGACACGCGGGGGGCTGGGATGGAGGGTGGCAGAGCACAGCCCGGGGGCTGGGGGCCAGCAGGAGCCGTGTTCAGAGAGGTCCAAGCTGCTGGAGCCCACCCTGGGAGCTGCAGGTGCCCCTGGGCACAGCCTGGGGTGCGGGGTTTATCCCTCTGCTCCCAAGAGTCCTGCCACATCCCCTTCCCCAAAATGCTGCACCCACCACAAAGCAGAGGCTCTCGTGAGAGGAGGCAGCACGTTCAGGCACAGAAGGGACCCTGCTGGTCATGCACAGACCACAGAGATGCCTGGGAACACCGGGCAGCTCCATCCCGGGATTTCTGCACTGGGGCGGATCCGGCCCTTGGCTGAGACTCGGCCCCTGTCACCAGCTCGGTGCCAGGAAGGCGCTGCCAGCCATGCCAGAGGTTGTTGTTTGCTCCTGTTGTGTCTTTTCCTCCTTCAGGGCAGCTTTTGCACCTCCCCACATCCAGCCACTGATTCGGGGACACCTCAAGTGTGGAAGTGGGGCCCTGGATGTGTTCAAGGCCAGGCTGGAAAGGGCTTGGAGCAACCTGGGCTAGGGGAAGGTGTCCTCTAGAAGGGTTGGGACAAGGTGCTCTTTAAGGTCCCTTTGAACCCAATCCATTCTGTGGCTCCTTGGTTCTAAGGCTGTGCAGATGTGGCACGTGGGGACACAGTTTAGTGGTGAATAGGGTGGTGCTGGGTTAACTGCTGGACCTCCGAGGTCCTTTCCAACCCAAACAATTCTCTGATTCTGGGATCCAAACCCTGCAGAGCTCCCTGGCATCGGTGACATCAGCCAGGAGCTGAAATCACCTCACTCCCACAGAAAACCAGGTTAAATATAAGGAAACTGAACCCAGCCCTGCAGTGACCACATCCCTGGCAGTGCCCTGAGGCAGCCAGGGTGTCTGCAGCTCCTGCAGGGCCCGGCCGTGCTGCCTCCCACTGCTGCTGCTCTGGGGTTATTTTCTCACTGCTAACAATAGGACTGCAAGCCAAAACTCTATTATGGGATCCTCTGTATCCCTTCCTCCCCTCCCACTTTCCTAAAGAGGTGGAGGGGCACGGAAAGGTCCACAGGGTTTTAAATACCTGCCTCAGGCTGAAAAAAAAACACCAAAAAAGCAGCTGAGAGAGACTTTTCTGTAATATTTTTTGGTGACAAAGCCTTCTGAAAGGCACCCTTGGGATCATGAGCCGAGTTCCTGATGCTCGGGGTGCCCTTTGGAGCCCCCAGAGCAGCCCCCCGTCGTTTGGGGTGGGGGGACAGGCAGGCAGCTGGCCCAGGGGAGCGTTTCTGCCCCAGGCTTTTCTCGGCAGAAAGCAGGGCAGGCACCTCCCTCCAGGGCTGCCTCTGCCTGCTCTGCCCCGGGGCGTTCGTGCTCCTTCCTCTGGAGCTTTGGCACCTCCGGGACTGCGGCTGGGCCGGGGGTGCTGGGCTGGGAGTCCCCGCTGCAGCTCCCGCAGCAGCTGCCAAGGGGCCCGAGCACTGGAAGTCAGGAGGGACCCCCCGCCCTGGCTCTTCACTCTTGGAAAAGTAGGACAGGTCTCCCAGGCTCTCCCGTGCTCCTTCCATGAGTCCCAGCATGTCTCCGGTTCATTCCTGCTCCCCCTGCCCTCTCCTGCTCCTCCGGTGCGATCCCCAAACCCGACAGAGCCCCCAATCTCACCGTCCCCCCTTTGAGCTGGGCCTGTCTGCTGCCTCACAGGGCGGCTGTGGGGTCACACAGAGCAAAAGTAGGGCAGGGAAGAGGAACGGGAAGAGTTCCCAGCCTGGGAACTGCCCCTTCAGCCCACCCAAAACAACCCCAGAGGCAGCTCAGGAGCCTCAGCGAGGCACTTGCAGTCCCTGGCATCCCCAGGAGGTGAGGAACCCCGTGAACCTCTGGGGCTGGTGTCCCTGCAGGGCTGGCAGTGGCGGTGTCACAGCAGAGGTGGAGCAGTGGGGGCACACAGACCTCCCCCTGCCCGGGTTCCAGCAGTGGGGTGCTGCTGTGCCCCCGTCACCGAGCCCCCCGGTGACACCGGCGCTGCCCCTTCACCCTCCTCACCCTCCAGAGGGGCCCAGCAGCTCCCTGCCCACTCCACGGCGCCCTCGGATGAGCTCTCCAGCCCACTCCAGGGCTGCTGCAATCAGGCCAAGAGGTTTGATTTTGTGAAAAAATTGTGACCGGGTTCACTCCAAACGCCTCGCTGCGAGCCAGGCCAACCCTCTCCGCTGATCGTCCTTCCTCTGCTCCTCTGTCCCTTCTCTTGGCGTGCCTGGCACAGCCCTCCCTAACCCCAGTGGCACTTCCCAGCTTGGGCTCCACGTTGGGCACAGCTCCATGGGATTTGCTGGAGGGGGAGGCCATGGGTTCACTTTCCTCCGGCTCCTCCCCAAGGGTGCAGCTCCCTGTGATCCCACTGTGCCACCTCCATACTCAATCTTGATTTCCAAAGGACTTTTGAGCCAGGTCATGCTGGTTCTCCCAGAGACCTCAAGCTGAGGTGGCTCAGGGATCTCATTATCCCGTAACAATGGGATCTCATTATCCAAATTGTCTTGGGACATTTGTTTGACTCCTTGCTGTGGAGAACACCCAGACACCAAAAGTGCGTCTGCTTTTTGGCCCCAGATCCTGCGGCTCAAAGTCTCTTTGTGGCTAAAGCCTTGCTGGCTGAGCCAGGATCAGCGTGGAGGGTCAGGGCCACGGGAGGGGCGACAGGAGGAACATTCACCCCATTTCCCAGAGGCTCAGCCTCTCTCTGGGTCACCCCACTCCATCCCTGACCCTGGCAGAGGACAGGACCAGTCCCATGGCTACAGGGCCGGCCCCTGTCCTGTGCCAGGCCACCAGTGACGCCTCTGCAGGTGGCCACGGACCCGTTTGCCCGCGTGGCTCTCCCCACCCGTGGCTGCCCGGCTCCCAGGCATGTGGGCTGCAGGCCCTCCCGGGGGCCCTCGCTCCGTGCCCAGGGAGCTTTTCTTATCTTGACAGGAACGAAAACTTTTCCGAAATCAAAGTGCCTGGGTGGCTTTGAAGAGTTTCCTCTGGAGATGAAACGAGGCTGTTCGCGAGCGCCGGCGGCCGCGGCTCAGCCGCAGCTCCTGGGGACCGCGGGGAGCACTGGGCGGTGGCCCTGGGCTACCCCAGGCTGGCCACTTTGGCCACAGGAGCTGTCCCTCAGGCTGGAAGCTCTCCCTCGTGCAGAGCCCACCAACACAGAGCTGTCCTGAGTCATTCCCAACGCTGCACGCTGGGAATTGTGAGCCATGAAAGGCGACCAACCAAGGGAACTGCGAGAGGATTGTGTGGAGCTGCTGGGGATGTTCAAAGGACACTCTGAGCTGTGAGGAGCTGCTCAAACCCTCCAGGCCCCAGGACACACAGGGCCCTTTTAGAAGGGAAAAATGAATTCAAGGGCCGGTGCAGCAAATGAGCCTGGAGAAAACCTCCCCTCCTGGAGGAACCCCCCAGCCTGGTCGGATTTGGAGTGCGGGGTGAAGGGTGGGGGTGCAAGGGCCAGTCTTGCTGTGGGGCTGGGGCCAGGCAGCCGTGTGCATGTGCTGTGGGGCTCAGCAGCACAGGCTGTACCTGCCAGCCTGCCCCGGGGAGCACAGAGCGCCCGGGAAGCCGCTGTGCATGTGGATTATTTGTTGTTTGATATTTTCCCTTTAATGCTTTTGTCCTCAAACAAACACACAAAGGTTCAGGGCCCCGCAGGTTGTGCCTGTTAGGGATGGCTGAGTCAGTTATTGCTTTGGAGCAATCCATGCTGTTTGTTTACCAGGATGGGCAAAGTCTGCTCTCCCTGTTTGCTCCCACTTCCTCAGGAAGCTGCCCCAAAGCTGCCTCACCCCCTTCCCACTCGCCCTGACATCATTCCCTGCCTCCAGGGCCTTACTGCTCTGGGCGTGGCATCCAGCAAAGCTCCATCCCTGGGGACAGAGGAACTTTGTCCTCCAGCAGCACGGAAGGTCCACGCCAGATCCCAGCCTGGGGCGGAGATGCCCAGGCACAGGGAGAAGCGGGATGTGCTGTGAGCTCCGTGCCATCACCCTGGCACTGGGCAAAGCTGGCAGTGATGTCCCATCCCCACCATCCCACACACTGCATGCCAGGCCCAGCTGATCCCCACAGCGGCACAGGCACCCTGCCACATCCGAGTGCCCCATCCCACACGGATCCCACACTCCAGGCCTCCAGGCATCCCAGCGGAGGCTCATTCTCTCCCTAGGGATGCGCTGTATCTGATTTTGGCTGGCCCTTCCCGCAGATCCCAGCTTGTCTGCCACTTGTTTAGCACTGCATTCCCCTTGGAGTCTCCCTGCAGTGCCTCTGGATTTTGCCCCGGAGATGTGTTGGCTGGAGGAGATTGCAGAGCAAACACGGAGCAGAGATAACGGGGCAGCATCGGAGCAAACACAACCCAGGCCCGCAAGGATCACTCAGGTCCATCCCCACCCCCCTCCCCAGGCCCTCGCTGGCCCCGTGCTCCTGCTACGTGCCAGCCGCACATGGACACTGCCCTCCCACAGCAGCATTCCCATTCAACACATTCCCATTCCCATTCCCAGCCCGTGCTGCCCTGCTCTCCCCCATCCCAGTGCCAGGGCTGCCTGTTCCCGCTCTCCGTGTCCACAGGGCTCTGTTCCCGCCCTGCTGGTGCTGGTGGCCCCTCGGTCCCTGGCCCCAGCCCTCCATGCACTAACCTCGCCCCCGGTCTGTCCCTGCCATCCCCTGCCCGATCCACGCTGACCCGGAGCTCTCCCCCTCCAGTGTCCACGTGCCCTCTCTGGCTGTCCCCACCACGCTCCCTGCCCCACTGTGGTCACCCAGCGCCCTCCCTGCCGTGGTCCCCGAGATGATGTCACCCCAAACCCTACAGGACTCGGCCGGCCGTGGCTTCCTGCGTCCAGGAGCAGGGATGAGGGAGCCCCAGCCTCTCCCTCTCTCCATGCCCGGAGCAGCTCCTCTCCCGCCCAGCCCAGTCTCCATGGGCGAGTCCCAGCCTGAGCCCGGGTTTCCGTGTGTCCCATCCCCGTGCCAGTCACGGGCAGGGCAGGTCTGATCCGGTCTCTTCTCCCTGAGTTCCCTCCTGCCTGCCTTGGACTGCAGGATGCTGTGCGGGGAGGGCAGGGGTGTGGACACCTCCCTTCTCCAGTGCCTGCTTGCCCGTCTCCAGGGCAGGACCATCTCCCAGCGGCAGCTGGAGTTGGGATTTCAGGCCGGAGACCGTTGGACCCTAACAAAAGCAGGAAATGGGTGTAATTCTCCTCTGGAGGAGGAATGAATAGCAGGTCCCCAGGGGAGGCGAGGCCAGCTCAGAGAGCAGCAGCGACGTGAGACACTCGGCTCATTCCTTGCAAAGCTGTGCTTCCTGAGGGCTTCCCTCTTCCTGCTCCTCTCCAGCCTCTGCCCCAGCTCTGCCAGACCCTCAGCAGCTCGGGAATCAGCAGGACATGGACCACCGGTGTCCTGGCCAGGGGGCCTGTTCCCGGAGCTGCTCCTGCCGGGTCATGGGGTGCCCGGGCTGGGGACAGCCAAGGGGCCCAGGGGACATGAGTGATGTGGTCTAGTGGGTGACATCCCAGCTTTGGGACGGGATGAGCTTTAAGGCCACTTCCAACCCAAACCATCCCGTGATTCCATGGTTCTATGAGCCCACACCTCATGCCCAGCAGCACTCACTGCTTCTTAATAGCCAGGACCCCCCGTGCTAAGCCCCAGGAGCAGGAATTTTGAGTCTTTTGGGGGAATAAAAAGAATGACAAAGGCAGGGGATGGGAGGGAGGCCACCACAGCCCAAACCTCTGGCATGGGCACAGTGCTGGGAACAGCAGCAGCTGCCCCTTGGAGGTGGCTCCCAGCCTGGGGAAGCTTTTGGAGCATCCCACGGGCATCCAACAGCCTGGTAGTGCCAGGAAAGCTCCTCTCGAGTCTGAATCCCAGGATCAGCTCCGGCACTGAGCACCAGAGCTCGATCTGCCGCCAGGGTTTGCTTTGGAGGCTCTGCCGTGGCTTCTTGAAGGGCTCTGTGGTGCTGCAGGGGTCGGGTGGAGGCTGGAGAACCCTCCCTGCCCCCCGCACGAGTCCGCCCGAACCCTGGAGCGAGAGATTGATTAATCAGCGCTTGAATAATCGCAGGGCACTGCGGACAGTGCGTTCCCAGTCGCCTGTGCAGGGAAGGGATGAGCTGGAGGATGGGGCCGGGGAGGTCACTCACCCCAGCCCGTCCTCGCCTCGGCCTCAGAGCTGCTGCCAGGATTAAATGGTTTCTGTTTTCGAGAGAGATCTAATCTGGTGACAGAAGCTGCAGCAGCGCCGTGAGCCCATCATCTCCCGGGGAAAAGCTCCTCCAGCCTTCAAACGCTTTCACCACGAGGATCCTGCACTGCAATCCGAGGCTGAATCCGCCTCTCCTCAGCCCCGGCCCCGCTCTGGTTACACCTTGCTGTGGGATTGAAGGGCTCCCCGCTGTGTTTCCCGTGTGGGAGGACGCAGGAGATCACCCGATAACAGAGCTTGGAGCAGCAGCACAGCCCCAGGCCTGGCTTCCCAGCCCGTGGTCGGGTCTGTGGTGCTCCCTGCAGCTCTCCTGGTATTGCCCTGACACCCCCGAGTGTGGGTGCCAGACAAAGGGCTCCAGCAGGGGGTTATTCCCCGATTTTCAGCCCCCACAGCAGGGCACACCAGGTGTCATTTGGATTACCTGCACTCACCGATCCCTAGTTACTCTCCCACGGACAAATCTGCAGTGCTGGATGAGGCACATATTCCGGGGAGGGCTCCAGACGAGCTCCCCTGGCTGCTGGTTGAAAGCCAGGGCTGCTCTCTCCAGCCTGTATGGGCATGTCTGGAGTCACCGCTTTCCAAGATCCAGCCCGAGGGCTTAAAATCCAACCTTCCTTCCCAGATATATCCTGGATATGTGCATTCCAACACCCCCTGACCACTAACCAGGTGTTTCAGTGCGAAACCGACCTCCTCCCTTTCCGTCTCATCGCTCTGGGTGTCACTTCCCAGCTTTCCCAGCGCAGATTTCACATCATCTCCATCGTTGATAAAAACGTTTCATAGCAGCGGCTGAAGCGCGGGGGCCCCGGGGGGAGGGCGGTGGGAATTGTGCTCCTCGCTGCTCTCTCCCCATTAGCAGCCCCCTCTGAGATGTGCCAGGGAAGCGGTTTGAATCCATCTCCTACGTGCCCCGCTAATTCCTCGTAATGCGAGTTTTAATCAAAATGTCAGGTGGAAGGAAGTCAAACGCCTCGGAGAGCTCCGGGTGTGCTGTATCGACACAATTCCCCTCTCGCCCGGCCCGCTGCTCCTGTCACACGCAGACAACAGGTCTGTGCGACAGCCCCGCCACCGACGCTGGCTGCGGCTCCTGGGCCTGGGGACGGCACAGCACCAGGTGGGATTTGTCCCGGGGGGCCACGTGGGGGATGAAAACCCAGCTGAGATCGGCAAACCCCCCCCCCGAGCAACACCCTCAGCATCTTCTCCAAGCCTATACCCACGTTTCCTCCTCATTATTTAGGGAATGGGGCTCCCTGAGGAAGGGGAGGAGCTTTCAGGGCTGGATGAGGAGGTCTGTGATGCTCAGCCCCGATGTCCATCCCAGGAGGAGCTTCCAGTGTGGCAACAGTGGAGCCTGTCCAGCCCTGAGGGACAAGGGACAGTGGTCTTTGAGGAAGGGGAGGAGCTTTCAAGGCTGGGAAAGGAGATTTGAGATGCTCCATTCCCAAAGATCCATCCCAGGAGGAGCTTCCAGCATGGCAGTGATGGAGCTCGTGGCAGACCTGAGGGACAGGGGACAGTGGTCCCTGAGGAAGGGGAGGAGCTTTCAAGGCTGGACAAGGAGATTTGAGATGCTCAGCCCCAATGTCCATCTCAGGAAGAGCTTCCAGCCTGGCAATGGTGGAGACCACATGGTCCTGAGGGAGAGGGGACAGTGGTCCCTGAGAAAGGTCCCTGAGGAAAGGTCCCTGAGGGAGGGAAGGAGCTCCCAAGGCTGGATGAGTTGATTTGAGATGCTCAGCCCTGATGTCCAGCCCAGGAGGAGCTTCCAGCCCGTGTGCCCCGGGACGTGGGGTGGGCCGAGCGCTGCGGGAGGGCCAGGGCTCAGGGGCTTCCCCGGCTTGCGGGATCGTCCATCCTCCGTCACCACAAAGCCGGGCCAGATCTGCATTTGCAGCAGCCCACAGAAGCTGCCTCTGTTGTCTTATTTTTGTTATTTTTGAGAGGATATTTTAGCGCTGAGCACATTCCCTCCTGTTGCCATGGCAGCCGTGACAGGGGTTATATACCGTGAGAAAAATACCAAAATTAATGAGTGAGTGAAAGAGCAGCCAAGAGAAAAACAAGGTTAAAAAAAGAGTTAAAACAGTAATAAAAACAATCTCCCAATAATTTGGCAGCCGGCATCCCACAGGCAAGACGGGCGGCGAACGCCCGAGCCCTCCGGCCGCTCCGCGCATCCCGGCACGGGGTTGGCCACCCGCATCCCGCGGCCGGAGCGTCCCGGCAGTCCGAGGGATCCCGCCGCCGGCCCGGANCGGAGCGTCCCGGCGGTCCGAGGGATCCCGCCGCCAGCCCGGATGGGGCCGAGCCCGCCCGGCTCCTTCCCCCGCCAGCCCGCGGCCCTCGGTGACGCGGGAGGCGAGCGGAGGAGAAGTTCTTTAATGCGCTCATTTCCTCGCATTCGGGGTTTGAGGATCTTTTTGTTTTTAATTGTAGGAACAAGCGGATTGTCAGAACATCTGTGTTATTAGCATTTGCTGCCCAAACCCGAGCTGCTGCTTCTCCTGCGGAGCCCAGAGCTGATGAGAGAGAACAGAGGAGCCTTTGAACTCCTTGCAGCAGACGGCAGCCAGGTTGCTGCGTGTGTGTGTTGGGGAGGGGGTATTTATTCTCTTGTATAGTTCATTTGCTCTCCGTGTTTCCCTTTCTTCTCGCTTTCCCAGAGATTTAGCTGGATGCTCTTCCCTCGCAGGCTTTGTTCTTCTGACAAGGCCCCACCGGCACCACAGAGCAGCTGCCTCAGTGTGATGCTGGAGCATCCCAGCACGGAG
>VZRJ01007870.1:24224-57865 GCA_013397565.1 Ptilonorhynchus violaceus | reverse complement strand
AGAGAAAAGACTGTTACTGGTTTTTTGGTTCTCTTATTGTTGCCGTTTGTCTATCTTGTTATATATAGATAGATATATAATCCTAGTAAAGAACTGTTATTCTTTTTTTCCCACATCTTTGCCTGACAGCCCCGTGATTTCAAGGGTATAGTAATTTGGAGGAGAGAGTGGGGTCACCCTCTCTATCCCAGGAAAGTTTCCCACCTTCCTTGGCAGACACCTGTCTTTCAAACCAGGACAGTCACCCTATTCGCTTTGTGCCCGACCCATCCATCCCATGATGCATTTATCCAGCTGTGTGCTGGATGTTTTGTCCGGAAGGATACTATGAGAGACAGTATTGAAAGCTTTACTGAAATCCAAAAAGATTACATCAACTGGCTTCCATTGATCAACAGGGTGGTTTATCTTGTCATAAAAGGAAATTCAGTTTGTCAAGCAGGAATATTCCCTCATGAACATGAAGTCTTTGTAGAACTGCATTTTGCTGTCTTGTTATCTGATGTATGTGGTTCAAGATGAGCTGCTCTGTAGAGTTTTTTTAGTACTAGCTGGTCATTCTAGGTGATTTCAAAGAACCTTTAAAGCAGGGGAATGAAAAGTTCTCTTTGATCATCTCTAAAACCAACACATGCAGATAGGTTTTTCTTTGTTGCCGTTTCCCTCTATAGCCATAGCAGTAATCACCAAGCATCTGGCTTTACTTATGACAATGAACATGCTCAATGACTTAGTTTATCATGTATTACAGCTTCATGTTTTACCCTATCCCAAAAAACTATATTAAAACACAATTGCAGTGTTAGATTAAACAAAAAAGAAAAAACCAAAAACCTGAGTGGAGGATTATATTTCATCCTTAGCGAATTCTACCATGTTTGACTATTTATATTGCATGTTTCTGTTCTGTCTAGTATTGGCAACACAACAATGTTATTTAGAGACAGTTTTTACATTGTGTTTTTGGAGTGTCTTCATTAGAGAGAGGGTTTTTGGAGGCGGGGGAAGTCTTCTGTGCACTGGAAATTTATAACATCTTCTTGGCACCTTTCATCTTCTTGAATATATTTTGCTAATTTTGTTTACTTCATCTCTTCTTCCATTATGTATCCTCAGAAAGAGAAGGAAAGAGGAGTCTACAGAGACAGAGCAGATCAGACACTACTGGAGCAGTGATGCAATCCTCTAGTATTTTGAATATCTGCATTTCCTTTCCACCTTGTCCCTCGCGAGCAAAGAATGCAGAGCAGCTTGAAAGAAAAAAAATCAGGGTTCTATTATCATAGAATCATAGAATCACAGAATATTCTGAGTTGAAAGTGATCCACAAGTATCATAAAGTCCAGCTCCTGGACCTGCACAGGACAGCCCCAAGAATCACACCATAAACCTGAAAGTGTTGTTGAAATACTTCTGGAACTCTGTCAGGCTTAGTGCTGTGACCACTTCCCTGGGGAGACTGTTCCAATGTTCAACCACCCTCTGGGTGAAGAACTTTTTCCAAATATCCAACCTAAACTTGCCCTGACACAACTTCAGGCCATTCCCTCAGGTCCTGTCACTGTCTCCACACAGAAGAGATCAGTGTCTACAGCTTTGCTTCCCGTTGTGAGGAAGCTGTAGACTGGTGTGAGGTCTCCCCTCAGTCTCCTCTTTACTATTATGATATCAAATTACTTCACAGGAGCAAAGGTCAACGATTCTAAATCAGAGAGAAAATTAAAGTGGAATACAATCTGAAAAGTAAAAATAAATATCAAGATTTAATGGTCAGAAATTTTGTCACTGCACTGTATTTACACTCAGAAAAAAATATCAAAATACAGAAGGAATACAAGTTTTTATTTAAGGGAAGGCTTCTGAAATCTTTCTCATCTAAGGGGGAGTGGCAGAAGATCAGAAATTTGCTGGCAGAGGTTGTTACCCAATCTGGCAGATTTTTAAAAGCTGCATGTACAAAGAGAAAAAACCACATTAAGTCAGATTAACAAGATTCAAATTTTCTTCTTAAGGAAAACTAGTTAAAATACATGATGTTATATAATGAAGTAATAAAAAAGGCTTCTGTAAAGCCAGAAAAAGTCATGTGTTCCTGGGACACCATTGTCTAATTATGCTACATGTATTCTGTGAAACTCATATAAGTGCAGCCTTTTTAACTATTGTTGAAACAAAATCTACGGTAAATACACTGAACTGTCACTGAGGCAGCACTGAGAGGAGAAATGAACACAGGTGCAGAAACATTATGTTGCTTGTGCCTTAACTGTAGGGCTGGATGAAGGAATCATTTGCTCATTCCCCTGCCTAATATCGGATCAATTATACTTGGTACAGTCCTGAAAGGTATCTGTGTGCTATTCTCTATGCCAGAGTTTCTGTTGAAATCATAAAATTTCCTTAGGCGTTCTATTTCCAGTTAAGTTTGACCTCAAATACCATGTGGTCATTGCTACCACAAGCATTTTTTTTCATCTAGTCCACCATGTCTACAGAGAGATTACTCTCATTCTGATTTAGTATTTTCACTTGTTTGTTGATGACTCCTCAGATGACACTGAACATCCTCAGTGCTCTAAGAAGTAAAGATTAACAATGGATTGGAAATATAACCAATATCTGTTCCTTATCCACTGTCCTGAAGACTGGGAACTGGGGCAGTGACTCAGTTTGCTTGCAGGTCAGTCCATTCAGGCACAACCTGTTACTGAAACTACATCTAGTTCCTTAAAGGGCTGCTCAAAATAGTTTTCCGTAAGATTTGCCCTAAGCTGGTCCCAGTCTCCTGCATAGGTCTTTCTTCCGTGCACAGGTTAAGAGGCCTCAGCCTCTTTCTGTCCTGTTTTAGAAACCTTCCCCTCTGTTCCATCCATATTTACTAGTGTTGCTGTTATTAAGGAGTTTTTCTCTGTCTTCACCTGCGTCACACTGTACAAAGGTAAAGAAGTTTTCACAGTGTCATAGATAGTCAATGGATATAGGTTCAATGAGTGTCATGGTGGGCAGAAGAGAGAGATTGAGAAGGACAAATTTGCTGTGACGGACAGAGAGAGACTTCTAGAGAGAAATTACTACACAAACTAAGGGAGAAGCTCAATATTTTCAACTTTTCAGTGATGTCCCTTTTTTGAAACCTGGAGGAAGTACTGTGTCAGCTCTCTTGTGTAATACGTTTTTGTTAAAACTGTTTTCCTTCCTTAATCTTTCTCACTACTTTTATTTTTCTTCTAGTTCTCTCATTTTGCTAACCTTTCATTTTTTTTTATTTTCCCCCCATTTATCTCCACGTATAACTTAACATCTTTATTCTCCTACTGACCTTTACATGTTATTCATAGTATTTCCCTGACCTTTTCCTGTTCTACACACTGGGATGTTATCCCCGTAGTTTTCCTAATAGCTCCCATTGGACAATCCTTCCTCCAGTCTTTGCTACTGAACTTAGGGATAAATGCTGTGTTTTTTCAGTGCTACCTCTATCTTTGCAGAAATTTAAAGCAGACAACACTTTATGAGCAGCAGTGAAGATTTCTTTTAGATGGAATGTATGGTCAATTTATTGTTTACCTTCAGCTCATTAGCAATGCCTGTACAATTAGAGATGGAGAAAACTTGGTTAATCTTAATTATTCTTTTCCTACTATTAATCCCACATCCCACACTCACTTTATGTCTTATACCAAAGCAAAGAAATGGAGACCAAGAGGGAATGGGGACAAAAATGTTTGTGAAATCCATTAATTTAATTAATTTTGAGCAAGATAATGGGGCAATAACCACTCTGAAAAGAGTTTTTCTGATTTGACTTGGACTTCTTCACATCACAGGAACATTTATGGATTCTGATACCTCTACAGCACGTACAAGAAACAGAGAAACTTATCCTTCTTTGAAGAACTATATAGAAAATATAACTTGTGCTCTACTGCCATTCCACAAATATTTCCTTTTTCTTTTTTTTCTTTCTCTTATTTTCTTCTATAGTGCTTGAATCAGAAAGTAATTTTTAAAGCCTAGAAATACAATGTATTTAGTTGTTCATAATTAATATCTGGGTTTGGACTTAACTACCCACCTCTGCCATAGCGGTGACTTAAAAAAATAATGAATCAATTCTTATATTATTAAGTATTTTTTATTTGGTTTTCCTTGGAACATTATGCCAGTCATAATGCTCATTATGCTAGTTGTTCTGAGTTTACATTTAAGTGTCCCTGTCTTAGAGCCAATATTATGCCATTTGATGTAAACCAGTGCAAATAAATTGGAAGGCTCCCGGTAAGCGAGTTTAAAACACCCTGCTATTATATGGCAAACCTGTGTTGTTTTAATTCTTGCTAATGCCACACTCAGCCAGCATTCATTTTACTGAAAGAAATCCGAAAACAGATTTGGCTGTAGAAGCGACTTTTGGTGGGAATCTGGTCTGGAAAGTCATTGATTTTTGTCTACATGGCAAAGTGATTTAATAAAACAACTTGGTAGGACACAGCTTAATGTAAAGGATGGAAACAACCAAAGTATTTTTTGGATAAGATGTGATGTGAAGAGAGGAAAAGATAATTTAAGGAAAAGAGGGAATAAGAAAAAGAAAAGAGCCAGAAGATTGTTGAGGAGAGGTAAACTCAAGGTAAATGAATATCCTGCAAATAATAAAATAAAGTATACAATTAATTACATAATAGTTTATATTATTGTATTATAGAAAATAACATTGTTTTGTGTGTATTACTGCTTTCAAAATAACCATCAATGTATTAAATACATATATTTGTTCAGACAGATATGACATGAATTTCCAGAATTATGGTAGTTTAGGAGATTTCAACAGGATCAGTATTTTCTTGCTGGCTTTGATATATGAGAGATCAGCAGGATACAAAGCTGAAGATTTTGTGCATTTATTTAGAAGCCTCTTGGATATTTTGGAAGTGGCCAGTTCTCTGAAGAAAACCAGGCAGGTTAAACTGATGTCCGGGACTTTCATTATATTTGTATCTTTGTATTTTTGTATCTGCAACATATAATCAGTTTCTAGTGCTAGGCAGACACAGCCACAGAATAGACCAACATTTATCTGAGGGATGCTTTGCTTCTGAGATGGATTAACCACCCAAATGTATTTTTCTTATAAATTCTGCACTGGCTCTAGTGTCACAGTTGTTTGCTGTGGACATACCTCAACAAATATTAATGACAGTGAATGTAATTACTGGAATAAATGTTCTGGAGCAGACAAATGTCTTCACACTGAAGGGAAAGCAACAGTGCAGTGTTTCTGCAGTGTAATGCAGCATCACGACCTATACCCAATACAGGAAGCAACCAGACAACAGGAGCCCTAAGCTACATCCCCCCAAAAGCCAACTACCACTTGCAGCGTAGTACCTCATTCAGTGTTAAATTGGGGATTGTTATACTACGCTGAGTTTTAGAGGCTAGATGTGTCAGCCTAAAATTTGACATCTCTGTTTAGCCATGGCAGGTCAGAAAGAGGCTGTACAAATCAACCCAAACTAACTCTCAATATTTGTATCAGTGACTGCAATTTCCAAAACCACCACAGAAATCTTGCCAAACACTGGAGAATTTAAGAGTACTAGAGTTGTGCTAAAATTACTCTATCTCCATATGGTAGGAAATTAGACTTTTGTTACTGTGCCAGCAATGGAAAGCATAATACCGGCAGCAAATCCAGAAATCTGTGCAAAGCTGAAATGTCAGTCTTGTCATTAGATGTTTAGAAGATGCCTAATAAAATGCTAGAAATTTTTATAGTTCATTTGAGTTTTTTGGTGATGTTTTTTATTGTTGTTTTTTGCTTGGTTTTTTTTCCCCGCGGCATTACCTGTCTTCAGGCATAAATTTAAAGTGATCACCATATGAGATTGTAGGAAGCCATCCAAATTGTCAGTGTTCTCATGGATGATTTGTGATTTTTAGTTTGCAAAATGATTCTGCTTTTAGTAAAGTGCCATCAAACTGATCAATTTGTGTTTTTACAGTTCTTCCTGTCAGTGCTAAGCCTGTTCAAAATCAGAGGGATATATTGAATGAGCTGTTAAGAAATTACGTTTGTAGTAACCTTTTCACAAAGGCACTATAAATGCTGAGTTGTTTTTCTGTTGATTTAAGAATTAGTTTAATGACTTTAATCATGCCCTTTTTATCTTTAGAAGCACATATTTATTGAAATTATTAAATCCATTATGATGAATAACTACATCATTACAGAATCACAGAAGGGGTCAGGTTGGAAGGGACCACAGTGGGTCATCTGGTTCAACGTCCCTGCTCAAGCAGGGTCATCTAGAGCATGTCGCACAGGATTGTGTCCATATGGATCTTGAATATCTCCAGTGAGGGATAATCCATAACCTCCCTGAACAATCTGTTCCAGTGGACAGTCACCCACAGAATAAAGAAGTTCTTCCTCATATTTGGAGATGACTTTCTGTGACTATATGATATAATGCATAATGAAAACATTGGAAGTATTTGAAATGGAAAAAAAAAAAAAAATTTATCCCTTTTTCCTTAAAGGCTTCATCCGCCTTTCAGAAAGGATGCTAAAAACCACCCTGATCTGGAACAGTTTGATTTCTTTTGATTGAGAGGTGTATGAAGCTGAGCTGGATTCTATTTAATAAGTCTATCATTAGTGAACTACAGTACAGGAAGTAGAAAATAAAAGGAAGGGGAACTCAAAAGTAAGGCTATGTTTTGATCATATCTTGAATTTTCTTTGAGAAGAGTTGTGAACTAAATAAACATTGTATTCATTAAGTGTAGGGTGGTCATTCTGACAAAATTCCAAATTGATGAGTTTGTTCCATTTCTTGAGCATGGTGAAAGTTGCTTCCATTTCAATTACACGATGAAGATTTCTAGGTGTGTCTTCCTTTGTTGTAATTTCTTCTGGTTTCAGATAACTAGCAGGTTATACTGAAGTTTAAGCAAAAATACTTCTAAAATATATCTGTGTCTGAATTCTAAAATTTTTCCTTCAGCTAATGGTTTCCTTCTGCTTTGCTTCTAAAACTTAAATAAAATATATTGCTGATCAAAATATTTGGTTTTCCCTTGGTTAGACACATTACTTTCATATCTTTCTCTTACTCTTTAGCCCAAATCCATTTCCCACTACCACTTCCAAATAAAAAGATACACCTTTTCACTTTAGATAATAAAAATTTAATTCAAAAGACAGAAAACAACAAACAACTTAATTGTCCTACCTTTGCTGTATTAAAATCTGCTGGGATCACAACTATATTCCTAAGAGGAAAGCACAAGATACAGATGTGTGCATTAGAAGGAGTAAAAAATATGGAGTCTACTTGGAATTTCCAGTTGAGTGAATGAATAGGAAAGGATGCAACCCTATAGTTTTAGTTCAGAAAGCAAGATTTAGATAAAACCTGGATGTGAAAGCTGGCTGACCACCTCTAACAGAAACTGAAAGACCAACAAACCAAAAAACAAACCAAAAAACAGCACAAGAAAAAACTACAAACTTAATTAAATACATGCCATTTCCACTGGAAACAGGAAAGAGCCTATGGCAACACGGATAATAAGAAATGAGAGAACTAAATGGGCATGACCTCTATCTATAAGTAAAACTAGTAGATAATTTTGCAGTATTCCCTGAGAATATGGATGAAAAATGATGAAAAGTTTGTGTCTGAGTTTTGAGACAAATTTAAGAGAGGATTCTCTGGATTGAATCCTTCTCTCCAAAAGGGTTCCAACAATCCATTTCCACCAATAGGACAGGAATACTAATAGATGAAAGTGAAAAAAAACCCCAACAAACTAAAATCAGTTTATTAGNGCTGGGCTGGAGCCTTTAGGTGTGTCCTCTCTCCCTGGCTTGGCTCCCCGGGGCTTGGGCTGAAATGCAGAGGCTCCACTCCTGCTGGGTCCCGCTCTTGCCAGTCTCGGAGCAGCAGCCCATCCAGTTCAGCTCCCAGCAGCCAAAAACATACTACTCCAGTTTCTCCAAGTCAGGGAAAGGAAGGGTTTTTTGCCTGGGCCAAAAACCAGTCAGCCGCGCAGAGAAATTATGTTGCACAGCCAGGCAGAGAAACTACGTTGCACAGCCAAGCAGAAACCACGCTGCACCGAGCCGCCCAGTCCGATCCTGACTGGAAGAGAGTGGGAAACCAACTCCTGGTCTCCCCCTCCCACCAGGTTCTCGGCTGGGCTCTCAAACATCGTGATACCCCCGAGCTGGGAAGGAGGGAGGGAGGGGGAAGAAAAAAGAAACATTAATTTTGAGCACACCCTGAATATGGGATAATGATTCCCAAGATAGTTTTAATATTATTTCCTAAAATATTTCCTTTACCACTATTTTGATCATTTCAGAACTCTACTAGGCCTGTCTGTTTAACTACATCTCTGAAAATATGAAAAAGATCCCTGCCTTTCTACTAAAGCATGTATGTTTTTCTACAAAAATGCTGACCGACTGCCAAGTTGATCCGCTT
Organism: Ptilonorhynchus violaceus; assembly: GCA_013397565.1. Classification (NCBI taxonomy): domain Eukaryota; kingdom Metazoa; phylum Chordata; class Aves; order Passeriformes; family Ptilonorhynchidae; genus Ptilonorhynchus; species Ptilonorhynchus violaceus. The sequence continues at coordinate 49,370 of VZRJ01007870.1, read as the reverse complement.
GCATTGTTTCTACAGGTCTAAAGTTATACCTACAATGAAACCTGATCAAGAGTTTCATTTTATCATCACTCAGTTTATTGTCTTTACCCTTCTTAGCAGTGACATTGGTGAGTTGTTCTGTATGAGATTTACAAGATGATGCAAAGGATATTGTGGGTAAAACATGGTGTAATAAGGGAGTTAAAAATATCCTACAACTAAGAAAATTTATCCTGTATATAAATACTAGTAAAACCTTGTTATCAATCCATTAACAAAGAATAGCTCTATTTAATGAGTTCAAATCTCTGCTTAAAGAGCTCATCAATTTTAAGTGAATATTATATTTTTTTGTCTAAAATTAAAAGGGAATCCTAGTTTGTCTTTTTTCTGTGCTCTCCTACTGCTCAAAAGAGTACACAATGGAGCTGTATGGTAATTGGAAATTCTCAGATGTGTTTTGAAGAGGTAGTTCTTCTCCATCCCAATTTCCAAATCCTGAAGTTGTTAGAAAGTACACAAGCTACCAAAGCTCATGAAAAAATGCACAGAACATGTAACAATACACAGAAAAAATTGAAAGCTATAGGTCTCCAAAACATTATTATTATCTAGCTATACTGATATTATTTGTATGGAGTGGTAAGTAAGAGGTAATCTAGCAGACATTGTGCTATGTTATATCGTGCCTAAACTCTACAAATAATTTTTAATTTCCTTGATCATCTGATTAAAAATCCCTGGATTTTTAATTCTGTTGAAACCCAAACCAATGGAACCATGGAAATCTATTACAGAGTTTTCAGTTCTTCTTGTAATTACCCATGGTCTTGGATCCCATAATGAATCTTGTATTCTAACTCAACAAGAACATAAGTGAACACAACTTTCACAACAGAAACCAAACACAGAATAGTGGTATTAAAAGGCTTCAAAACTCTAATGAACTCTGTAACGTCTTGGCCGTCAAACCGGCCAGTTTGCTTTGCCCTCTCATTCTCCATATTGTAAAATGATATGCTAGTTTGAGCTGGAATAGAGTTAGTTTTCTTCACAGTAGCTAGTATGGGGCTGTGTTTTGGATTTGTGATGAAAACAGTGTTGATAACTCAGAGATATTTTCACTTTTCTGAGCAGGGCTTACACAAAGCCAAGGCATTTTCTGTTTCTTACCCCCTACAACAGTGATGAGGCTGAGGGGTACAAGCATTTTCAGAGTGGACACAGCTGTGCCAGGAGATCCCAAATGACCCAAGAGATATTGCATCCCATATGATGTAATGAATTAAAAACTGCAGGAAGAAGGAAAAGGTGGGGATATTCGAAGTGAAGGCATTGCCTTCCAGAGTCACCATTACGCATGATGAAGCCCTGCTTTCCTGAAGGTATCTGAACACCTGCCTGCCCATGGGATAATTAATTCCTTGTTTTGCTTTGCTTGCACATCTGGCTTTCGCTTTATATATTTAACTGTCTTTATCTCATCCTACAAGTTTCCTCAGTTTTACACTTCTGATTCTCTCCCATCACACTGGGGGGAATGAGTAAATGTCTGTGAGGTGCTTAGTTGCTGTGTGGGGTTAAACTGCAATACAAAAGCATAATAATTCTTACTTCCCTTCTGAGGTTTTCTGTAACATTCTACTTCACACTCACTCAATTTATACAAAATGCAAAACATTGTGCAGTCATTGTGTAGTCTTAAGATATTGTATGAATAAATTAAAAATAGCATCTAGGAAAGTACAAACAAAATCTTGACAGTTTGATGTGGTCTTTGTAAGGTCTTTCCCATGTTGTTGTTTAACGCATATAACCACAGAGGCATGGAATGGTTTGGGTTGGAAGAGACCTTAAAGATCAGAGTTGAGCCTACCTGCCATGGGCAGGGACAGCTCCCACTAGATCAGGTTCCTCAAAGCCCTGTCCAGTCTGTCTTTGAACGCTTCCAGGAGTGGTGCACCCACAACTTTTCTGGACAAACTATTTCAGTGTCTCACCATCCTTAAGATGAAGAATATCTTCCTTAAACCTATACCTACCCTTTTTTACTTTAAAACTGCTACTCCTTGTCCTGTCACGACACCCCCTGATGAAATGTCCCTCTCCATCTTTGCTGTAGCCTGCCTCTAAGTATTGAAAGACTGCAATAAAGTGTTTCCAGAGCCTTCTCCAGGCTGAAAAATCCCTTTTGTCTCAGCCTTTCTTCATGGGATAGCTGTTCCAGCTTTTTGATCATTTTTGTTGTCCTCCACTGGACTGAGCCTAACAGGTCCATGTCTTTCTTATACTGAGAACTCCAGAACTGGATGCAGTACTCCAGGTAGAGTCTCATGAGGAGTGATTAGAGCAGCAGAATCACTTACCACAACCTGCTTGTCACGCTGCTTTTGATGCAGTCCAGGATTTTATTGACTTCCTGGGCTTGAAAGCCTGTACTGATAATGTGGATTGTCCTGACCCAGATGCCTGACCTTTTACTTGGCTCTGTTGAACATCCTAAGGTTCACATGGGCCCACTCCTCAAACCTTTCAAGATTTCTCTGGTTGGCATCTGTTCCTGGAAATGAATCATCTGCACCACTCAGCTTGCTGTCGTCCACAAATTTGCTGAGACTGCACTCAATCCACTATTTATGTAATTAATAGAATATTGAGCAGTACTGGCCCCAATATGGATCCTTGAGGGAAGCCGGTTGTCACTGACTTCCATTTGTATACTGAGCCACTAATTGTAACTTTTTAATTTTGGCCATCCAGTCAATTCTTTAACCATTGATCATTCATCATATCTCACCATTCATCATATCTCACCAATTTAGAGACAAGGATGTCATGCAGGATCACGCCAAGGATCTTGCAGAATTCAAGACTCTCTTGAATTGCTTGAATCTCTTGAGTTGCTCTTTCCTTATCCACCAATGCAGTCACTCCACCATAGAAGATGACCAGATTAGTCAGACACAATTTGCTCTTCACTAACCCATTCTGGCTGTCTTTAATCACCTCCCTTTCAATCATATGCCTTGACATATATTCCAGGAGGGTCTGCTCCATGATCTGATTGCACACAGAGGTGAAGCTGAGTGGCCAGTAGTTACAAGGTTCCTCTTTTCTGTCCTTTTCTGAAATGGTCGGGATGTTTCCTTTTTTCCAGTCACTAAGGACTTCACCTTGAAGTCAACTGCCTTGACTTTTCAAATACAATGGAGAGTGGCTTAGGGACAACATTAGCCAATTTCCTCAGGACAATGGGATGCATATCAGTGGATCACATCAGCTTACTTAAACCTGATTTCCTCCTATGATGAGATGCACTGGACTTTCTCCCCTGGTCCCTGTCCTGAGATTGAGAGTCCCAAGAGATACAAGGAGAGCAATTGCCAGTGAAAACTTAAGCCAAAATGTTGAGTACTTCAGCCTTCTCCATGTCAGCTATCATCAGATCCCCTGTCTTATTTATGATTGGGGGTACAATTTCTTTTGTCTTCCTTTTCTGACTAATGTACCTGTATGAAGCTTTATTACTTTTCACATCCCTTGCCAAATTTAGTTACAGCTAAATTTGTCCCTTAGCTTTCCCAATCTCATGCCTACACTCCTAACCTGTATCCCCACACTCTTCCAAGGATGTGTGTCCCTGCTTCTCCTGCCTATCCTTTTTTGTCTTGTGTTTCAGCTCAACCAAAAGATCTTTACTCATCTATGCTGGTCTCCAAGTGTCCTTGCCTGATTTCTTGCACAGGCCTTGTGCTTGAAGAAAAATGTCACTAAATATCTGTCAGATCTCTTCTGCTCCTCTATTCCTGAGGGCAGTTTTGCAGGAGGTCTGTCCATCCACCAGTTTCTTAAGCAACCAAAAGACCACTTTCCCACGGTTTAAGGTCTAGACTATACTTTTTGTTTGGCCTATATCCCTTGAGATAGTGAATTTCACCAAGGCACAATCACTGCAGCCCAGGCTTCTACTGTTATTGACCTATCCAACAAATACATGACAGCAAACACTGAGAATAGCTACAAGGGTAAAAATCTTCCTTGCAGGAGACTTATGTTTGTGTCAAATTACAGTCACAGAACAATAAAATGAATTTGAACCTGATCAATACCTAAAACTTTTAAGTTAATTTGTTTTCAGTCTTTGGAATTTCAACACCTTAATGTTAAATATTACAAATAAAAAATACCTGCTAACTGATTGTGAGTGTATGATGTTTTCATTATCTTGATGTAATGGTGGAATAACTGTACACATGTTATCATGTAAAGGTGTAGGGTAAAATAGAAGAAACATCAATGCATAATGCACTGCAGGTACCATCAACATCTGTGTGTGTAGAGCTGCTGTAAGCCGAAGAACCTTCATACATCAGTCAGCTTAAGCACAGGCACACTTGGAACTGTTTGCAGGAGTCAGTTCCAAAACATCTTGATTTGATTAACCACACATCAGTGTTTGGAAATTTTGGATGCCACTTCAGGGAAAGTAAGTGGGAGCAGTGTCAGCATCAAGGGTCTTTTACAAATAAGTGGTGGCCTCTTCGCAGCAGAAAGGGGAGCCAACCTTTTGTTTTCAAATCATAGCGTCAAAGGGAGAAGGCAAGGTGAATAATAGATGAGCGTATTTTAAGATCTGACGACTGTAGGATTTGAAGTAACTATGTTTTTCACTTTTGCTTGAAATCAACTCATGAGAAGGAATTTATTCCCTTTACAGTCCAGTATCACTCCTGAGCATCCAATATGAGTTTCAGAAGTATGAGATGGTATTTAATTTGCTACCTTGTGCAGTGCATGCATTTCATGATGGAATTGATACAACGTTTGGGAAGGCCATTCTTTGTCATAACCTGGAAGTCAAGCAGTCTCAAATAGAAAATACCTTTTTAGTTTTGTGATCATTTCAAAAGTTTCGAAACAGTATTTGCTGCATTAGCAGTGGGAGAAAGACTACAATAACTTAGAGAATATACTAAGTTGGAAGGGACCCACAGGGATCACCGAGTCCTGCATAGCACCATTCTCAAGAGTTACACCATGTGCCTGGGAGCATCATTCAAATGCTTCTTAAACTCTGTCAGGCTTGGTGCTGTGACCACTTCCCTGGGGAGCTGGTTACAATGCCCAAACACAAGCAGAACCTTTTCCTAATATCCAGCCTAACCCTCCCCTGACACAGCTTCAGGCTTTCCCTTAGGTCCTTTCACTGCTCACCACACAGAATAGATCGGTGTCTGCCCCTCCTCTTCCTTTCATGAAGATGTTGCAGACTGCAATGCAGTCTCCCCTCCATCTCTTCTCCGGGCTGAACAAACCAACCGACCTCAGCTACTCCTCATACGGCTTCCCCTCAAGGCCCTTTACCTTCTTTGTTGCTCTTCTGTGGGCACTCTCTAACAGTTCTGTGTCTTCCTTATATTGTGATGCTCAAAACTGCCCCCTGGACTGGAAGTGAGGCTGACCCAGTGCAGAACAGGGTGGCACAATTCCCTGCCTCGCCTGGCTGCCAATGCTGTGCCTGATGCACCCCAGGACACAGTTGGCTCTCCTGGCTGCTGGGACAGTGCTAACTCATATCCAACATTCTACTGACCAGGACGTCCAGGCCCCTTTCCATGGCACTGCTTTCAAACTTGCCATTCCCCAGTCTGTACATACATCCATGGTTGCTCGGTCCCAGGTGCATAGATACACTCTCCAGTAAAATGGATTGGACTGATGGGTAATTATATGAATTGGTGTTGTGTATTGCAAATCTTCCTTAATTTGAGGAAGTCACATAGCACTGTCTATATCCAGACTTTTTCCTAGTCCTGCAATACAAGCACTTTTTCCTTTACACTGAATATTTTTATGTGATTTATAAATCTCCTCCAGGGGGTGTGGTTATCATAAGATAATCACACCCTTGGGGGATTAAAACCACTTATCTCTGGATCATGACTTCTAATACCCCAGGGGTATGATTATCTCAGGAAACTCACACTCTCTGTCATGCCTAATTGCTTAATTATTACAGTGGCGAGTTCATACTACTATATAGGAGCTAAGGTTGTGTCAGCAGTTCTCTTAGAAATTTCTGTTTTCAGAAATCTGCCATGAAAAATCTGCTTCAGGCTGAAGCCTGAAAAAAATATTCTGCCTTGGAGCAAATACCTCTACCAGATTTCTAAAAATTAGCTGGATTATATTTTAGAAATATCAGTGAGAAATAAAAGTTAACTTTATGTGTTTATGTGACAATTGACATTCAGTCAAGGTTCTGACAGGGAATTAAATGGAGACAAAGATAACTACATTTATTTAAAGATATTTATAATTATGTAATTATTCAAATTCACAAAGTCTTTGGGGCAAAGGTATAAAGGATTCAAATGTCTGCCTGAAAGTTTATTAGGCCTGCAATAAGAGTCAAGAAGGAATCAAACTCACTGAATTATAGCGCTAATGAATCCAACCCTGTTGGACTGTACTCAGTGAACACATAAATACAAACTGAATTTCTTAAGTTAATTCCAAGAATCACTGATAACATGGATCTACAGCCAGAAATTCTTGTTTGTACAAGTTTCAAAATTTAGACATATCTACTAATTGTAGTCAAAAACTTTGCCAATTTATATTTGCAGAGGTAGGAATCGCTGTTATTTTTATTTTTTAATCTAAGTGAAAATGGAAGGTTGGCACACAATGTATTGGTGTTCTTGCCTTGTAGTTAAAGTATATCTAAAATAATGGTAATAATGGTAACTCTGGAGTATATTTCATACTTTTCAACAATTTATAATATTCTTCCTATTCTGCATGAAGAGTTAATTTTCAAACGTTCAATGTTCAAATAGGCTTGTGTGAATTTATGACCATAAGTCTATTTTTTCAAAATAAAATTTAATGAACACATAATATGAATTATTGCCTTTTTTTTTACTTTAAGCAAATGCAAAAAGATATGAAAATATCTATAGTTTAAAGTATTTCATATAGACCATGTGGAAGAGGACTGTCCACTGAGAATTTGAAAACAAATACTATAATTACTTTTTTTTAATAAAATAAAATATAAAATTGATCACTGGCGTATGCATTTTATGGAACATTATTTATGATTCAAAAATAATGCAGGAAACCCATTACATTTCTGTCTATATATTTCCTGACAAAATACAACCTAAACTGATTGGAATGGCAAAATAAAATCTGTAACTTAAAGGATTTTTAAATACTATTTGTACGTACGTGTCATGGGTTGACGCTGGCCGAATGCCAGGCACCCACAAAAGCTGCTCACTTGCTCCTCTCTGCAGCTGAACAGAGGAGAGAAAATTTAACAAAGGATTCATGAGTTGAGATAAGGACCAGGAGAAATCACTCATCAAACACCATTGTGGGCAAAACAGGCTCAACTTAGAGATATGAAGTGAATTTATTACTAACAAAATCAGAGCAGGATAATGAGAAGTAAAATAAGCCCTTAAAACACCTTCCCCCACCCCTCTCTCCTTCTAGCTCTACCTCCTGCCTCGATGGCACAGGGAGACGGGGAATGGAGGTTATGGTCAGTTCATCACCTGTGGCTTCTCCTGCTGCTCAGGGAGAGGAGTAGTTCCCCTGCTGCACCCTGGGGTCCCTCCCACAGGAGACAGTTCTCCATGAACGTCTCCGACGTGAGTTCATCTCACGAGCAACAGTTCCCTGCATACTTCTCCAGTGTGAGTCCATCCCATGTGCAACAGTCCTCCCCAAACTGCTGCAGCGTGGGTCAGCTCTTCCACGGGGTGCAGTCCTTCAAGGACAGGCTGCCCCAGCCTGGGAGCAGGGCCCCTCTCTCCATTGGTTTCCCACAGGATCACAGCCTCCTCTCAGGCATACTCCCGCGCCAGTGTGGGGATCCTCCATGGGCTGCAGGTGGATCTCTGCATCCCTGTGGCCCTCCATGGGCTGCAGGGGCACAGCTACTTCACCGTGGTCCTCACCATGGGCTGCAGAGGAATCTGCTCTGGTACCTGGAGCACCTCCTCCCCTCCTTCTTCACTGACCTTGCTGTCTGCAGAGTTGTTTTTCTCACATATTGTCACTCTGCTCTTCTCTGGCTGGAATTAAAACTGCGCAACAACTTCTGTTTTTCCTTCCTAAATATGTTATCACAGAGATGTTACCACCATTTCTAATTGGCCCAGCCTCGGCCAGCAGCAGGTCCAGCACTCCAAAGCAGTGGCTTTGGAGCCACGAGGGGTTGGCTCTGCTGGACATGGAAGAAGCTTCTAGCAGCTTCTCATAGAAGTAGCCCCTTCTACAGGGAGAGCTACAGGCTCTCCCTGTAGCCCTCCCACTAGCAAAAACCAGGCCATGCAAAACCAATATATGGTGTTACTCGCCACTTTTCTTAAAAACAAAAGAAGACAGCATGCTATTTATTTTTCTCTAAACTGGGTGTGGCTGGAGCGACCATACCATCCATACATACGAATCATATGAGCAACACGGAATTTTATAACACGTAGTTCTTTGTTATAGAATGTTGCTCACAGAACCTGACACATACAAGGAAAAAAACCTGAGAGTAGGTTGTGTGTAAACTGTTGTAGCTCATCTGGCCAACCAGGCAGCCAGAAGAGAAGATTGTTCCTCAGCAAAAAACTTGAGGAAGATGGATTACATGGAGGGACTACAGATTGCCCAGGTCTTCACTTAGTTCACAGTGAATAGCCAGCAACTGATAAATAGCAAACTTTCTTTGAAGCCTAGAAAATACTCTATGAAGCACAAAGCAGTAGGTAGAAATCCGAAGAACATTATTACTTAAAAATAAGTTAACTTTTCTTTTTTTCAGATTATTTAAAACATTAATTTCATGAGTACAGTTTAGACAAATTTAAAGGAAGTGTCTGTGTGCCATTAAAAAGAGGACTGTTTAGCTCAGTGGAAGAAATTTTTAATGTCACAAGATCTTGCAATAAGGCTGGTCCATCATTCTGTGCTGAATTTTCTACTTCAGTACTGCATTCATTTTCAAATGACAATTGTTAACTTAGCCGTGTGCAATACTGGCATACATTGTTTCAAAGAAATAATGCATTTTGTATGGATTCTATCACATGTTAAGACTTTAATCCTGCTTTCCTGCAGATGAGTGGTCCTGGAAAGACAACTGTGTGCTGTGGATGACTGACAGTGCAATGCTCATTTGATACTGTTAGAAAAGGCAGTTTAATCTGATAATTTTTTTGTTGCTTTATTCCTCTTTTTTTCTCTATTATTTTCCACCTGGCATGTTGTTTTTTACAGTATCTTCCACCTCACAGTATGACAATAATTATACAGATGCATTGACCACCAATAGATGCCGAACAGTGGGTAAAGTCAGCTGGTGGTTTTGATTATGGAGTCCTAGATGGTTTATAGGGAAAAAAATCCTTTTTTGAACACGAATAGTTGCTAAGTGATATAATAGAAGGTGTAAAACCAGGATATAATTTTGCTATCATAAAGGCTTTCTGTTACATATCACTAAAAAAATGAGAGGGAGATTGGGTCATGATATACAGAGGATAAAACACATAGCTCATGTAAATTAAAGCACAGCTCATATAAAGATTAGTGAATTATATAATTAGAGAGGAATAAAGGGGTTTGATACTTCCTAATGGGTACATTAGTTAATGGAGAGAGATATACCATATGATGCCACTGTAGAATAAAAGATAAAGATTTCTTGCCCACTGGCTCACAATTATAGTCAAAGCGTGTTTGGATTATGCTCTTTCAAGAAGAAATTCCATTTAAAATTACCTACCATGAGTGTTTGCACTCTGGATTTAATAAAAAATAACTTGACAACTTATGACAATGATACTGAAATGTCCATGTGGGTATTTGTGTGTGTGCAGAACAAGGTACTAAAAATGTGTTAGAGAGCAGGGGAATGGCAGAGATGTGAAACAAGAGACATGAAAAGAGAGAGAGAACCAGAGAAGAGAAGAAAGGTACAGAAAGCAAGGGAAAAAGAAGAAATTCTTTCTTTTGAGTAGAAACAGTAGAGAAAAGGCACAAAACCCCAATTAAACTCATGAGAAATAAGAGTGACAAAGCAAAATGAATGAAATGAAGAGAAATAAGGAGAGTTGGTGACGGCTTGCCAACTGAATTTCTGATATAAGTGGTGAAATTACAGATTACACTCATGCATTGTTGTGGTTTTACTGACTGGTGTGTTTTGTTGGAGCATTTTATAAGTATCTATTCAAAGATAAAAATATTCTGGTACTTCTGTGCAATTTCCTTTAGTACTACATACAACTACTGCTACCAATGAAAATCAAATAATTTTTCTTACATATTTTGTTTTATAGCTCTTACAGCTACAAAAAACAGTATTAAAAATGTTTAAGAATAATAAAAAAACCACTGACATTTCACTGCAATACTTAGCCTTTTTTGGCTAAATAATAACCTTCAGAGACTAAATTTATGACAGCACTGACAATTTGATGCCCACTGATGGCTGTAAAACACTAAAGCTAAACATGAGTTTTAACTGCATTATTTTGTCTTAAGTCTTTCTGTTTTAGTCATCAGAAGAGGTTGAGCTGTGCTGTTTCCTTTAATAACTGAAGAAGACAGTACATGCCTCCCTCGTATTACTTTTATGTGAGCAAAAAGAAATAGCTTTAAACCTGTCAGTTTGAAAATAGAATATCTTACTAGTTTCTGAATTTTTATAAATTCAAATTGAATTTTTCTAGTTACAGAAAATTATAAAAGTTATATGAAAGCAACTGCCCAGGAAAGTAAAGAACATATGTCAGTAACTGCTGTTTTCTTATCACTCATCCATAGCAGGTGCTGTAAAAAAAAAATATGGACAGCAATTAGAATGATTCTGACCATAATTTTTAGAACAGTTTCCTTTCCTCTAAGTACTGGAAACCTAATTGCTTAATTTAGCAAAATTATAAATACATATTATACTGCATATCATATAATACATCTTATATACAAGTATTATATATGATATATATATATTATGTATATATTATGTATTATATACAAAATTCAGCTATATGTGCATGATCAGATTAATTAAATTATTGGCAATCTTACATAATTCTTCTGCTGCTGAAAGAGCTTTTGAGGACAAAACATATTTTAAAGAACATTTATCCATATTATCAATGTAATTTTATGAAACAAGAGCAATAGATAAATCATAGTTTATTGAATGCTGATAAACCATTATAAACTTTGTTGCTTCACTTCAATTTAACAAGTCTGACCTTTTGTCAGACATCAGCTATGTGGTATCTTATTCTTAATGAATTTGGAAAATTACATTACAGAAAAAATGACTGTAATCAATGCTCTGTCACTATGATGTGCGCAAATGTGTCTTGGAGTTGCAATAATAATGTTAAGGTAGGCATTTTCATTTCAGTACAATTCCTAAGAAATCTTACATATGTATCAAGTATGCTATTCCTTGTTCTTTCTGTAATTAGGATAGTATTTAAATGAGTAAATATTAGGGAGCGATTAAACAGTTGTCTGGGTTGTAGTCTTCCTGCAAAATAGAATGGGATGGGGTTGATGGTGGGGTAGGAGGGGAAAACTGGGATTGAGTGAGCTGAAAACTTGGTGGATGCAGCCTCTGAATTTTGTTCTATTCTTGAAGACTGTTAGAAAATATATGACAAATGTGTTAACATTTTTAAAATGCTGATGAATTCAAGGAGTTGTCATCTAGATTATACAATTTCCTTCACTTTTGTCAGTTATGAGAAAGGGGCCAAAATCTTAGTGTTAACCCAGTCCCCTTTTTATTACCTTTTAAAAAGCAGAATTAAGCAAATCTTGCCAAGAATATTTACTTTTCCACTTAACTGCAGAATGGCTTTTCTTTCACAAGTTTTGGTGTCCTATGGATGTACTCATCACCAACGGCAAATATGACAGAGACTATGGTACTTGTAGAGAGCCTCAGAATGAATTTCTCTTATGCCAAGTAACTCTATGTTTTTTTCATGTATTTTTAGTGAAACTTTCTTTATTGATTTGGTGGGGCTTTTTTTCCTAAATGGCAGCTGCAGTAAGAACTTAAAAAATTTGTAGATGATGTATCGTCTGTGACAGCCTTTATATAATAATTTATCCTTCATGGCAGGAAGGAATTCCACAAGTGCCACCACTTATTACAATTTTCACAGTTCATAGAGCTTATAGTTGGAGGGAGCTTCTGGGTCATTTGGTGCAAGACTCAACCTATGTATTGAGTTTCCTCACGTAACATCTACCATCTCTTTGAGCACATCTGATGGAGCTTTAGTGACTTTCTTGTTGGTGACTGCATTAACCCATTCACGCCTAAGTAGAATTTCTTCTGTCAACCTACCGTTTTTTGGGATGATTCCAAATTTAAACTTCCAACTTTGTGAGTGCATGAACATCCCTCATTTCCCCTCATGCTTGTTTGGGTTTTTTTAAATGAACATTTATTGTAAAATTAATGAGCACCAATCTAAGCTTCTTAAGTCAGAAATATTAGGCCTAGCTGAACATAATTAGTTAACTTCATAGTAAATGGGATTGCAGAGCCATTTGATACTGTAGCTTCTTGAAACTCAGTATTTTGTCTGTTACTTTCATTGGCAGTATCTGTGAAGAAAATTCAGTTGTCAACAAACCCAGGTTTCATAAAGTTCTTCTACAACACGCATAAGATAAAAGAGGCCAGAAAGTTTTGGCTAAAAAGCTGGAGTTCACTGTGAGAATTACTTCTACATTGGAGAATTGGTGCTCAGAAAAGCTCAAAGAATTTTGTTTGGAAGAGCCTTTTTTTGACAATAGATGAGAAACAGTCTGAATGTCTGACACCTCAGGATTTTTCAGTTTTAAAATCCATTGTGCCAAGATCTTCTAAGGCAAAAAAATGCTAAGTTGACCAGTTCACCATCATATTTTCCTGGTAGTTAATTTTGATATCTTTTCCCCATATTTCTCTTCCAATTTTTTTCTACAGTTACATTTTATGGGGTGTACCATGTTAACCTCTCTTCATTTTTGCATGCTTTCTAGCTCAGTGGCATCCTTTAGTAGAAGAAAGTTAGATGTGAGTTACCATGTTAATGCTGCAATAAAAAAATTATTACATCCCTTGCTTTACTAAGTTTTACTAAGATTGTAGTGCTTTCAATGCATGTGTTGAATCTCCTGATTGCCTTTTATCAGATCAATGTAGCAGTGGTTATTTTGTCAAGCTATTGATGGCTTTAACAACTGCCATATGGAGTATTTGGTGTTGCTGAGTTCCTTCCTTCCTTTTTATATATTTATTTATTTATAACAGAATTTTCTGTTGTATTAATTGACAGATATTTCAACATTTTGCAATTTACCTTTGTTTAGTGTAAATCATACCTGTACTCTGAGATCAGGCAAGAGATTTTTAAAGAGGGATCCCTGAAAATTTCAACACTTCATGGAACATATTTTCCACAGAGAAAATGCAAGAAATTTTCTCTGTTACTGGAGATTCTTAAGAATCCGATATTGAGATGTAAAGTGCCACTCACCAGGGAACTGATGAAGATTTCCTCAGTATAGTCTACCACCAGCCAGGCAGGCACTTTTTTTCCTAATTTCTTACATGATGGATTTCAATTGCACATCACTGGGCTGGACTCCAACTACAAGACCAAATTTTGAGGAAGATATTTTCATATTTTTACCAAAAAGACTTTTGATCTTTTTAGTAGAGATAAAAAGTGGTGTGTGCTACTTATACTCCTGTGGCCTTCTGAAGGATAGCTGAGTCCTTTCCAAAGCATATGTCTATTTTTGTTTCAAAACAAACCTTAAACTGTCTAAACTGGAGGAATAGTTTCCTAATTTTGTTTTGAGAAATCACCGATCTGGTTTTGCTGACATTGAAAAAAGGTCACTCTAAGGCAGACTGTCATCATGGACAATTTTAACCCAAAAAACTGAAGTCTGACCAAGATATGTAAAGCAGGAGGTTTAAGTGGAAAGCATTAGACAGCCTTAATTATATCAGATTATGCTCCCTATAACATGAATTAATCCATTGATCATTGCTGGCTGTGCTTTGACATCTATGCTATCAATATAAACATTTACTCTTCCAGAATTTCCTCGCAGATCCATCAGCAAACTAACAGCAGAATGCTCCTGTAAGTGAAATATTTTAAACATTATTTCAAAGTAGATGAAAACTCTAGAAATTCTGCTGCAAAAAATCATATAAGAAAATTCTATGTTAGTATAAGGAAAACCAAATGGCTCTTGATGGAGTCTTAACATTTCAGAAGAAGAGCTGATTTAATTAATGTACTTTATTAAACAAAGTGAAGCTAGGTTAGTATATTGAGACAGCACTAGGAAGATATGCACAGCACAAGCACATAGTTTTAAGGATTGAGATTGGATTATCTCTCTGCCAAGATAATATATTAATGATCAAAGTTGACACTGACGGCTATGGGAAAGAGATAACAGACATCTTACAGCGCAAGATGTGAGCAAAAGTATCCTCTGTCTCCCATACCTGCAAGTTTCTGCTGAAGGGCATTTAAAGTCTTTTCCGCTGTTGCTATACTTGTTGGTGAAAAAGGAATTCCACAGAGTCTGTGGTCTTTCCTCCCCCTCTTCCCCCATGGCTTCCCTATCCCCCTTCCCAGAAGTGTAAAGGAAGGCTTCATTCAGTCTTCTTATTCATTGTACATTTGTTTGAAAACAAGCCAAAGTACTAAACTACTATCAGGTGTAAATCCCATGGGATTTCTTTGGTTAGGCTGGTCATACACTAAATTTAAAACTAGGACATTTGGCTGGAGAAAAGTCAGGCACATAAATACGGATTCGTCTCCCTGAAATACCTTTCTGTAATATCAGAGTAGAAAGTGATAACAGCACTTTTCACACAGAGTTAAAATTGTGGTTGCCACTTAGCTTCCTCGGAAAAAGTTGTATGACAGATAGTACATGTCATATGTGTATTATGCATACATACATATATATATATACACACACACACACATGTATACATTTCACAGCTTCAAAAATGTTGTCACAGCTATATATCCTTCTTAGAACAAGGTTATATAGCTGTGATAACATTTCCCTCTTGGTGACTTGCATTTTGCCCCACTGTGAAAATAATTTAAATGTTACCTATTTAAGAGTTTAATTTGGTGACATTTTTACGCACGTTTTATTTAAGAAGCAACCATGAAAATTTAATTGCAAAAATGTATGTCTGTGTCTATGTCTGTAAATGTGTGTGTATCATGGTTCAAACAAATAAATAAATATCATATTTTGGGGTTTATTTTTATTGCACACATGGGAACCTCAAGTAAGAAGTGAAGTTCTACAGGACAACAATAAGAAAACACTAGACAGTGTAAAGACTTGTTTGCTGATGGAAATGTAGTTAAGGGCATATTTCCTGTAGAGAGGGGAATGAAACGTGAAAAGATTATGAAAAGGTAAGTACCATATATAAATGGAAATGAAGTCTACTACTTAAGCAGTACTCAGAAAAGGTTCAATGAAGTAGAGATGAGGTGGGAGGCCAAAGTGCAAATTTACTGTAATTCAGAGCAGGTTTTCAGACCTCTGTTTACTTGGGCAAATAGCCTCTCCCTTGGATTGTTAAGTGTCCTCAGAGAGAAATTCTTTAAACTTTGCTATCAAGTGAAACACATTTGTGGACCCTGAGCAAGAAAAAGAGGGCTAGAAGGTTTTTTGCTTAATTGTTTGGATGGTGATCTAGGAGTGGAAATCACTATAGTCAAAGATTCTTATCATGTTTATAGTTGTATTTTACACAGAACAGTGCAACTCTGAGACTACAGTACTGCTATTCTCTGCCAGAATAGCTGGTGTGTGGTGGATAGGACTCCTGGGAGATAATGGTCTGAATTATTTATCAATTAGATGTCAAACACCAGTTGTATTTCATATCTCTGTGCATTCAAATAACTATATTGCAGCTGAAGCTGCAATCAAATTCTGATCACTTTTGTCAATAGGAAATCAGGGAATTGTTTTTCAAAAGATACCAAACAAATATAAATAAAAATATTAAGTGATTTCATGTTCCAAAAGGAAAACAAACAAACAAACAAACAAAATCAAACCCCAAATCAAACCCAAATCCTATCGCACTCTCATTTTGAAGAAGAATAAATGCCACTGCCTTCTGATCACAGATTTAGTTAGGCCTGTGGGAAGAGTCGGAGTTGTCATGTGAGACCTTCAAACTAGTCCCTGATCTGACAAAGAAAGATGTCAGATCATTCTTTTCATGAGACTGGAAACTGAAGGAGGATTGAACAATGTTAAACAATGGGGAACTTTCCAAGTGAAGTTAGCAAGTATAGATACCTGTGAAGAGTGCAGTTACTAAACATAACAATTGCCATGGGGACCTAAGCTATTGCTTTTTAATGTTTGCTTGTTTGAATATATACTTATCTCTTGGAACACAGGCAGAATTCAGGTACTTACGCACATCTGCAGATATGCAGATGAGGAGCCTAGGAAAGCAGTCCAGTGATACCCATCCTTACTCACTGACACCGTGGCTGTATTTCAGTGCAGAAATTCTCCATCATAGTGGAGGTTCTGTTTCTTTACGGTTTTCACTGTGCTGAGGTACAGGGCTTGCAGAAGCTCTGCAGATCAATAAGACAGGGATTCAGCTGTAGGTGTATCTTCAGGGAAGAAAAAACATTGCTGCCAAAACTCTTCATGTCTGTGCATCTTCCTCAGAAAGAGAAGATCTGGGCTTTTGGCAGCACAATGTGCTTGACTGCAATCATGTTTGCTTTGCCCCAGAAGAGTCCCTGTGCTAGCTCATATGTCACATAACCTGAGTGCTGGGAATCTGCAAAGCTTAACTTGTAGCGCCCCTTCCATTCAAGGCTACGTCTTCCTTTGTGTTCCTCTTCTCTCCAAGGCAGTTATTATCAGAAATGCATTTGTGAGAGCTTTCTCACATTGGTGGCAGAGGTCCTAAGATGCAGTTAGAAGCCCTGGTTAAGGTGGTTTCAATGTTCATCTTCATGCTTATATTACCTCAATTAAGTTTGGGCATTTGCTCAGTGTTTTACTGGCATCAGCATAGTGTGGAAAAGACGGCAAACCAGTGAAGAAGGGTAATAAGTAGCCCTCCTATAGCAAACTTCTGTAAGTCCTTGTATCATGGGAAGTCTGTATATTTTTACAGTGAGAAGATATGTCGTGCTGTCTGCAGGAACATACATCTGTCCTGTTATTTCAAAATGAGTCCCTGTGATTTTTTTTGTTCACCATCATCTTTTCAGCGTTCTCCAGCTGAGGAATCTGACACTGCAGACTGAAGATGGCCGTATTGCCAAGATACAGGTCTTGTAGACTGGAATGATGAGGAACAAATTAAACCCTTACATCCCAGGAAAAGTTAAAACAAAGACTTACATTTCCCAGAGACAATTTTTACTGTCATAACTCTTTTCAAATTCTTTTTGGAGAAGAAAACTACAGTCAGACACTGTCACCTAGGACATTCCTTGTTGATGTGTTAAGATATTGCCATTTCAGACATTTCTTGCAGAGTCAAGATGGTTGTTCCTACTGTCAGCTTCCCCGGAGGCCAGATGTGTTTTTGGGAGTCTAATTGGTGTTATCCTCATCTGTGTGAACATCTTACCAGTTGTTTTTCACTGAAGCAAATTGTCAAAGCTCTAGCCTTTTCAAGGTTTTGGTTTTCTAAGTATTTGGTTGGAGAGGATTCAAAGAATTCCAGTGTCCAGCATATTCAGTTTGGATCCCCACTTTGTGGTCCCTTCTCTCCCATTCCATTATGATTCATGGGCTCCCAAGCATAAGCCTACTACTACACAATGTTCTTAGCTTTGTCCTTTGATCCACTGCTTCCTTTGACTGGTACAAAGTATGTTTTCTGACCTCAGCCTGACCTTAACAACTGGGTATGACTTACCATATCTTGATCACTGCCAGTACCTGTAACAATGAGATCGGAGAGAAATTGGGATCGTGTGAATTCATTGTTTCAGGTTTTTATGAAGACATGAAAATATAAAAAAATACATCTCCAAGCTATAATGTCAATGCAAAGCTAGAGGTTATCCCCATAACTTTAATTTACGAAGTTGTTGAAGAAATACACCTATTTTAATGTAAATCATTATATTTATAGTAAACTGTTAGCAGATGCTAAGAGCAGACAACTGCAAAGAGAGATATTTAATATAATCCATATAAAAAGCAGAAGTAAAGACAGTAAATAAATTATGTTTTCAAAGCAGTTCAGTAGCATCTGGGATGGCTTTTCTCACATTTAATTAATCGTGTAGAAACTGCTTACTCTCCTGTCATGTTGCCTATATGCAAGAAAGAAGCAGGATGCTAAGAAGAGTTCCAGCATTATCATACCTCTGAAACTACTGAGACTGCTGCAATATTTGGTTAACTTACCAAGATCAAAGCTAGTAGTATTAAGACCTTTAATGAGTATTGGTTTAGCAATTGCTTAATGGAGTTGAACTTCAATGTCAATATGCACTGTTAGTTGTAAATAACCTCTTTAAAAAGCTTCAGGAACTTTTAATATAAGGGGAAATTGGCATTTTTTTAGTCTGCAAAAGTTTCTGGAACACTGTGATTTGCAACATCTGTCTTCCATATAGGTCTAAAAATTTCTGGCTGGTTTTGTTCCAGGTGGTTGGGGATTTTTAATTTAAAAATCTGAGAGGGAGGAAAATAAGCTATGATCTAATTTGTCAGAAAGAAATATATAGGTGTATTGAATGGAGTGATGATATAAACTTTCATTTGCTTACACGAAGAAATTAAAAATTGCCACTGTGCCAAAATTTCAATCTGATTTTGTTTGTCATAATTTTACAGAGGTCGCTTTATTTATTTCTGCTTTTTTTAAAATTTGTTTCACATTGGCCTTGAGTACAGATGTTCACTGAAATAATTTAGAGTTATAGTATTTTCTGTCACTTTGTAGAACATTTAAGCGAGTCATTACGAATTTATGAAAGCTTAATTGACACTTAGCTCGTTTGTATGAAGAAAGAAGACGTAAACATTTTCATTCATCGGTACTATAAAATTGCTATTTCTTGAGGTTCATAGCTAATAAAAGCATTTTAGATTAAAATAATATTTCATGTGATGATTTTTTTAAAAGGAATTTTTTCTAATTATGTGTAGAAAGGAGATAAAATATATTTTTTTGGTATCTGAATTTAGCTCTATAATCTTGCAATCACTTCATTATTAGACACTAATTTAGCCATTTACTTATGAAAATAAAATAATATAAAACTGCAGAGCTTACATGTCAAAATTATCTTGCCAGATTATCTGTATGTCTTGTTCACCCCCTCTTTATTTTCAGAACATGTGCCTATGACAGTGTGATAAATTATAAATGTCCTTTGCTGTTTCAGGTTCAAATATCTCAACTCTAAAGTGTGGTTGGTAGAAGTGCAGCTCCTCAGTCTATATGTGTGCAATCTGCATGTACAGAACTCAGTTTATGCAAGTACAAATTGAAAATGCTGCCTCTCAGCTGTGCCATCAAAATCAAACTGCAGCATTAATTGTGGGAGTATTTTGAAATTGTATCCCTACTGTACTGTGTGCAAATACAAGTGTCATCCTACTGAATGATTTATGATGGCTTCAAGGGTAGCATGTGTTGCAATGTGCTTTTTTTTTTTATGGGTGAGAGATCTGCTCTGAGCACACAGCCTGGGAAAAGGAATCTTTGGTGAAGGCTGGGAGAGGCCACTAGGTGACAGTATGACACCACAGATGAGTAAGTCAAACATTATTTATACAGCAGGTCAAAAAATATGTCCGAGTAGTAGATTTTCCTATAGCTGATAACATTTATCAGAGGTATGTTAAACCATAAAAATTGTGGTTTTTTTCCTTTGTTCACACCATGTAATCTATGTGGAGAATATTCAGATTAAAAAAAAAAAAAACCAACAAAAAAACAACCCCCAAAATGTCTGGCCTTATTTTGTTTGCTCAGTCATTACCTTTGATCACAACATTAAAATAAATGGGTAGATGGGAAAAGCAAAGTTTCAGCTTGGTGTTATAAACCAAAACTCTTATTCTGAGTTATTTTCTGCTGTTTGTATGAAGCATTAATCCAGGGTGGTTTTAATGAAGGCACTACAGACAAACTAAAATTTAAAGAATGTAAAATTTTCAGAGTAATAGAAATCACTTTTTTTTTTTTTAATTATGACCACAATCACTAATGAAAATTTCAAGGTAATAAATGAATGATTCTATTTTTTTCCCACATTTTTTAAAAATGTTATTTTACCAACAGGCATAACAATAAGTATGAATAAATCGTGTGTGCAAGGTATATCTTAAGTTAACTTGAATCTTATATGTGTGTATATATATAAACACATAATCTAGTTAAACCAAAATAATTGAAAATAATTGCATATCATGCTAATGAATTCCAAGGATGTTTTCCACTCTTTTTCTCTTACCTGAAAATGTGCTTTGAAAGTTAATGTGTCAAGTACTATGACAGGAAATGAAAGCTGAGCTCAGGTTCATGTCTAGGTGAAAGGCTGTATCATTTTCTAGGGTGAAAGGCACCCTAGAACAGATAAAATTTTAAATAACTAAAGAATCTTGGCAGTGGTTCAGCCCAATTTGCACCCCAACAGTTATTGGTGTTAGCAAGTGAGGTTTTTTCCCTTCTTCTGTGGTTTTTTTTGGGGGGCGGGGGGGTGGTTTTTTTCCTTCAGTTGATTGGTTTTTTTGGTTGGTTGGTGGGTTGGTTTGGTTTGGCTTGCCTTGCCTTGGTTTTTTAAGCCCTCTGATTTCCTCACTGAGCTTTTCCCAGAGAAATTTAAGCCTAGCAAATTTTGATGGAGGATAGTAATTTCATTTTCCAATAGCCACATTCTTCATGTAGGAACAACATACTTTGTTAAGGAGGTTGAAGTACAAATGAAGAACTGCTATTCCCAGGTGTTACAGTCCAGGCAATATTCAGTGTGCAACTCTAAGCTGTAATATTGAACCATCCTCAGTATGGCGTAGACAGAAATTCTATTTTGCTTTTAAACTGCAAGTTTCGCATCCATTAGCTACATGGTTCGTAATTAGTGTTTGGACCAAACAAAGAGTCAATATGATGTCATGTCTAGACAACATGTAAATTAATATGAAAGCAATTGAGTTACAAATTCTATACTAATACAAATTAATCTGAATTAAGTTTAATCCACAGTTATTAACTGATTAAATGTGGCTGTTGGTAGCTACAGGGTACTGACTTCCATCTGTGATTATTAGGGACACAGCTTAATCACTGATTCTGCACAGGGAAATATTTAAAGCAAATGTCATATACAGTGACTCTTAATGCTTATTAATTGAATGTAACATCTAAGAATGAAAATTATAAATCTACATTTAAAAAATATGTAGAAAGTCTATCCTGATTTTTGTAATTAGCTTCTGGTTAGAGACAGCTTAGTTCATGTTGTGTTAACTCTGAATGTGTTTCTGCTTTGAGAAGTGCACATATCTGTAGGTGAAGTTGTAGGCCACTGTGAAAATCCATACAGATTTCTAATATTTCCATTATTACTCAAAATATGTGAAACTCATTGCCAGAAATAAGCAGGTATGTGTATGACATTATCCCACCCCGCCAAAGCTGCTTACATTTTAGATCTGGATATTCGCTAATGTAAACAACACAGTGACAGATGTGTCCACTAAAATTGCAAGAATGTTGATGCAAATTGAGCAAGAACCAGAGTAAATTCTGTGTAGATTTACATAATATTTTTTTAGGAGAAAAAATTTTCTTTTAGGCCATGCATTTAAATTGTTTCTCATTCCTAGCAGATTTTCAGTACAGGCAATAGGTAAAATTAAAGTTTAAAAATAATATAATTGAGATGGAAATTATCTCACTACAGAAAGCTGCAATGTCTGTAATTTAGCAACAAAGCAAAATTGCAAACAATTACTAGCTGATCTTTTCTGTGAGATTTTGTTTGTTCTGTTTTGTCTTGTGGGTTGTTTTTTGTATTTACTGAGAAGCAGCTAAAAACATTAGGGAAAGTATTTTATACCTTCTTTCCTTGTGACTGAAGAACTAGTTCATCAGTAAATTGCCTCAAAGCTTTGGAATCTATTATTAATCTACATATTCTATTATTATTGGAATCTATTATTAATACACATAATGTATATATAGCTGATAATTGCAAACTATGTGATATCAAAACCAGGGTCATTCTTTTCTATAGACTCTTTTATAGACATCCTACTCATTGCCATAATAACTGAACTGTCACGACAGTAGTTTGTGCCTAGCATGAAGCCTTAAACAATTCTGACAAGCTGCAGCTCATTAAGGGACAGTCGTTTTGTTGACATGTCTATCAGCTCTCAGGGATATACCAAGATGAATAGACCCAAAACAATAGTTCCTTTTGTTAGAGCAGTAGCTTCTCTAATACATGATGAGACAATCAAGCCAAGCCGCCTTCAGCACAAAGACATAATTAATCAAATGGACAAATGGTTCAAATATTGCTCTAGTATATTCTGCAGTGGACAGAGGTTTCCATGGAAACATTGGCATTTCCATCACACTTAATGACCATTCTGTACAATGAAGTTTGCAAAAAGATAGCTATGGAGAAAAGAAAAAAAACAAACCAACCAAACAACCAAATAAATAAATAAAGAAGGAACAACTGACAGGTGAAAGGACATGTTTGAGAGTGCAAGTCTGTTGTGACAGCAAAATTAATGACTGCATTTTCATCTCTTTGTAGAATGCAAGGCTCAAATACACCTTCATGGTCATCCTGTTTGACCTGCGTAACATGGGCCTATAGCTCTGTCTGGAACTAGAGCATATGATGTAGAAAGGCATGCAGCTTTACAGAAAGTATTGCAGTTGAAGAATCTATCATGTTCTTGCTTAATTTATTCCAATATTTAAATATGCTAACTGTGAAGAATTTGAACCTTATTTTTTCCTTTGCTCCTGTCCATCTAACTTTGCCTCCCAAGCAAAGACTGTTGATATACTGACAAATTCTGCCACACAAAAGCTGTTTCTTCTTTGCTTGTTTCTGTTACAATGTACTCAACATCAGCTCTATCAGAACACGATGTATTTTTTAGGCAATCACAATTTTTTGTCAGCTCTTTCTGCTAATTTGAATATGTTATTTGCATACTTCATTCTTTCAGTCTGACTAATGCTTCCTCCACAGATACAACACTGCTTTCTATATAATATTCAATGACTGTAATTGTGGTAGAGTAAGAACAGGTTTTTGCATCCTAGGAAGAAGCTTAATGATAAAGTAGAAGATTTCGATTCCCTTCCCTTCCCAAACCTTCCCTTCCCTTCCCAAACCTTCCCTTCCCTTCCCAAACCTTCCCTTCCCTTCCCAAACCTTCCCTTCCCTTCCCAAACCTTCCCTTCCCTTCCCAAACCTTCCCTTCCCTTCCCAAACCTTCCCTTCCCTTCCCAAACCTTCCCTTCCCTTCCCAAACCTTCCCTTCCCTTCCCAAACCTTCCCTTCCCCTTGCAAACGTTCCCTTCCCTTCCATTCCCTTCCCTTCCCAAACCTTCCCAAACCTTCCCAAACCTTCCCAAACCTTCCCTTCCCAAACCTTCCCAAATCTTCCCTTCCCAAACCTTCCCAAATCTTCCCTTCCCAAATCTTCCCTTCCCAAACCTTCCCAAACCTTCCCTTCTCAAACCTTCCCAGACCTTCCCAAACCTTCCCATCCCAAACCTTCCCTTCCCAAACCTTCCCTTCCCTTCCAAAACCTTCCCAAATCTTCCCAAACCTTCCTTTCCCTTCCCCTCCCTTCCCTTCCCCTTCCTTTACAAACCTTCCCAAACCTTCCCTTCCCAAACCTTCCCAAACCTTCCAAAGCGTACCCATGTTTCTCGCCGTTGCAGGTGAGCGTTAATACGAAGCTGTTTAGGAAAACCAGAACAGTTTTGGGCAGAGTCCCAGAGATGTGTCCAGAGTGAGCCTGTTTTGTCCAGGCAAGGATATCATCGCTCCCTTGTGTCGTTCACGAAAGGAGCTCTGCTGTGGTTTCCGTCTGGTCACGCATCTCTGTATTCTGACTCACCAAGATCCTTGTAAGCACATCCCGATGCACGGCTCTCCTGGCTGATGTGGGACACTCCTGTTTCCTTCTGGAATTGCGGACAATGTGAACAATCTTTAAGGCTGTGCTGAAGCCTGGCAATGGTGCACTGGTAGTGCAGAGAGGCATCAAACAACAAGGCTTGGTAATTTTTGTACATGCACCAGACTGCTGGTGGAGGGCTCTGACTCTGTCCAGGGAGACACATTTGGAAACCTCTGTGACAATCTTGGAAGGGAGCTCTAAAATGATGTTTTCCTGGTGGCAATCTTCCTCAGGACTTTTGAAGGAAGCAGTGGAACAGTACTCAAACTCACAGAAAGAGAATTTTGCCATGTCCTTGGATGCTACAATAGTCTCTCATCAGGATCTCTCTGGCATCTTTGTCCAGCAAAATCAGGATCTGTAAGATGTCCTTCAGATGTCATTCACACGAGCTCTCTGTCACTGTGAGCTGCTCTCTAAGTCCAGACCAGTGAACGGCTGCTGGTCTGCTATCCACTCAGTGCTGACCCGACCAGGAGAAGCACCTGCCAGGCAGAGGTGCAACTACCACTGCTCCAGGAAAATAAATTGTATAGCACTGGGCAACTTTGTGTTTCTTAATAATTTAGCGCTGTGAGACACAGTAAGTGAATGCTTCAAGAGCTGAAAAATATAAACGTTAATTTGAATAGAACAAACAACATTCTACAAAAATATAACATAAAATACATATGAATATATTGTACAGTAGAAAAAGAATACATAGATTGAGTTCCTACAGATTTAAAAGAATTGTTACTGACAAGTTGAAATCATGGTAAGAAACCTCATGGTGTTGTATCAATAAAAATAATAATCTGGGATGGATTTTGGGGTCCCTGCAGTCTTCCCGAAAGCGTGGCACTTGTCCAGTGGTGCCGTGACGCGTTCGGCGGTGCACACACACACACACACACGCACACA
>VZRJ01007870.1:0-24199 GCA_013397565.1 Ptilonorhynchus violaceus | reverse complement strand
TTCAACCAATAGGGGCAACTGAGGGGAGGAGTAGGGTACAGGAATAAATGGGATGCCTGAATAAGGGAGAACACTCTAGAACTGCTCGGTCACTCTTGTGGCTGGCCCAAACACTTGCAGCAGCCCCTGCTGCAGGGTCAGCCACCGCTACATCATGGTTCTTCAGAGTAGGTTTTGGATTAACCATTTGAGTTTAGTGAATAAATATAAAGCCTAGAATTCACAAGTGCTTCTCATTGCAGAAACAGACAAGCTGTGTCAAATGAAGGAAAACATAACTATACTTGCCTGGATAAATCCCCAAAGCTTTTTACAGATAACAATTCCCACTTTAATTCCATTCTATCTGAAACCATAGCTGAGTATTCAATTGACAGTTTTTTTTCTCATCCAGTGCTTTCAATAGTTATATAAATATATATTTGACTTTGCAATCCTCAACCTTTCTAACTGCATTCTTTACAATGCTTAATACACTTTAGTGACTTCATCTAACAGAGTGCCACAGTGAAAATCACCGGAGTAAGTCCTTCTGTGATGACAAATCCCTAACCTTAAGATATTTTGTCACAGAAATAAAGTTTATCAATTTTTCCTCTCACCATCCTTTACAAAAGCTCCCATAAGACCTGATTCCACTTGCATTTTGTAGTAATTAAGAAAACCCCAAACAAACTCAACTAAAACCTGTTCAGGTTTCTTCTTTGCAGAAAGTCACTAAAAGTAAATTATCTGGAGCTCTATACATTGCTGTGTTTTTATAATAAATAACGCCTTAAAAGTTTTTTATTTAATTCTATTTATATTCTACATTTACCTGATTTTTTTTTCCTTTAATTTGGTACAAATACTATATTGCTCTAGCTACTTGGGATCAACAAACTCTGCCTACATATTTGGTTTATAGATACTTTTCACATTGTCACCTTAGAATTCTGTATTTAATATATTTTATCATGTCCCATGCCAGTTATTATAATTTCAACATTCATGATATTTATACTTCCTGAAATTCATGTGTGACCAGGCTATTCTTAAGCTTTAGGAGATAAGAATCTTTTACCTTCATCCACTATCCCTTTGGCTGGATTTGGATTCATTTCAGAAGCTAGTTTAAAATGGCTCTTATGCTTCAAAATAATGCATTGACTTCAACCTTCTGTACTTTCCTGATTTATTCTTTTTCCATCTCTCTCCATTCTTTCTCTTGGTTCTCTGTTTTGTATTTTTCCTGTCACTCTACACAGCTAATTGCCACCTTCTACATTTCCCACACCATTCAGAATAATCCTTTTTTCATCCTTCCTATTTAAATGTTGTGTTCTGCTAACACTTTGCTACGCACTTCTGCTAAACCCTTTTTTCTCAGAAAAACAGAAGTCAAAACTGTTAATGACTTATCCTACTAACATGGGATAAATCATAAAGTCACTGTTAATGACTAATCCTACTAATGACTCTGAAGCACAGTCATGATTACATTACTCACGGGCATCTGTAAGGATTAATACTTCTAATAATCCTGATCTTGAAAAATGATACCTTCATTGTGGGGCAGATGGGTAGCAGGGGTAAGAGGGGAAAAAAATTAGGAGTAAGGAGAGGAATAAGACAGAGAGAGAAAAAGAAAAATAATTCACATAAAGCATATTACTTGTTATAACATCTAATTGAGATGAAACCATTTAGGCATTTAGGTATAAAAAAATATTTACTTTATTGGAGACACAGTTTTATATTACTACCTCAGAATGACAGTTTGCTATACATCTTGCACATTACTGCTGCTACTCTCCTCTCATTATTTCATTGAGGCTCTCAGTTCAAAACCAAAAGTTTTCCATTGTGTTTTTTCAATAATGACTATTAAACATTTTCAGAAAGGAATATCCTAAAATTTTATTTATTGCAAAACATGTAATGAATTTTGTCTGATAAAAACACCCTGGAAACAGGCAAACAAAATTCTCTATTTCTCACAGTTTCCTATTTCTTCTTCATGGATAGAGACACACACCTACATGTATCCATACCATCCAGAGATTCAGAGCTCCTGCACATTAATGCTATAATATACTAGAAAAAATATCTGCTGAAAACCACTGTAAATGAAAAAGAGAACATGATGTGTGAACTTGGGAATATCTCTCCAGTAATACGAAAATGTCGGCCTCTAAGTATGTATTAAGCAATTTATGGATTAAGGAAGACAGTATCAACCGCACTTGCACTTTCAAGTTTTTCACTATAGCTCTAGCAACACAATCAGAATTGGGCTATACTTTCAGTGTAGACAGGGCCATAATACAAAACCAGTCAACTAACTTCATCTGCATATTGGCGCTAATGACACTCAAATCTGTTAAGCAGATGATAAACCTGTCTTTTATCATATCACAATATGCACTGGGTACTGCTGAATAAAGCAATGCATTTGCTTACATAATTTGATTGTTAAGACTAAAGCAAATGGGAGTACTTTAATCCTTGCATGTTTTTGTCGCACTGACAAGCTTTCTAAAGGCTCAGAAGTATAATACACTTGATGATGAATATTCCTTGTTTCTTAGTTGAGTTTGGGGTTTTTTACATCTGGCATATGTCAAATTAATATTTCTTTAAAAACAGTAATTCCTTTTTTCTCAAAACTTCTTCAGAAATGAGAATATGTGTATGATTTTTATGACCACCATACAGAGAATTTTTTTAAGGATTCATGTTAAAATAATAATTCATGGTCTGTGGCAATGGTACAGTCCACCTCGAGGAATGGATCCGCCCGCAGGCCATGGTGGGCCGTCTCTCGGGTTTGATCCACCCACATCTCCTCCCTCAACAGTTGAATGACAGTTACCATATACGGTTACAGTTCTAGACCGTTCTTCAAAATTTGCAACCTTATTGGACCCCTTCCCTTGGTCCCTCCCTCCTCCCTTCCCCATTGGTTGTACCCCTGTCACTTACCTCCTGGCCCTTACCCTATTGGCCCTGATGTTCTACCCGCCTACCAACCTACCCCTTATAAGCCGATGTCCTGGGCGACATCTTGTCTTTGGTCCCTGACCCCTTCTCAATAAACCCTGCTGAGGAGAACATACCAGAGACCCGTCTTTCTTCTTTGCCGTCTCCGGTCACCAGAGAAATAGCCTGCCTGTGTGGTCACGTCCCTCCTAGGACTGTGAGAGCTGACTGTGCCTCCGGTAAAAGCGATCCCGGTCGGGGAGCTTTTGGGAAGGTCGCAGCAGCCACCGCCCGAGCAGCCGTGACAATGGTCTATGTTTCTTCTGATTTTTTTTCCCCAAAATTCCTCTTTAGATAATGTTGAAGTGAAAATTTTGGCATTTACTGGCAATTAATCTCAGCTATTTTTTTTGTATTTGACACTCATAATTTTTTCTTGCTTTAGGAACCTTGTAATACACAGAATAGTTGAGATACCTTGCTGGGAAATAGAAAATTTGAATGAATAACTGATAAGCTTAAAGGATGCATGAGATTCAGATGGTATCCTGGTGAACAGTGTCTTCCCCATGTGATGACAAAAAGTACAGGAAATTTTAAAAAAATTTTAAAAAAGTTAATAGCTTACTGTGTGGGACTGCATGCTATCTACTCTACATCTAAATAAAAGACCCTCACATCTGAAGCAAAGGAACTCAGTTACACAGCATTAAAAATGTTAAAGAGGGGCTAGAAAATCCAGAGCACCTAAAGTGGTGTAACTGAGCTTATGGCCAGGTAGCCAGTCACAGGCCAGCAAACATCAAGAAGTGCCCAGTGAATCACTACTAAAAGACCCCAAAACCTCTTAAGAACTAGATGCCTTCCTTCATTTTTCAAAGGCTGCCAACTACTGGTCAGAAAAAAACCAAGGAAAACAAGCAAAATCCCCTAAATTCTGACCTTGCAAAGTTTGATGAGGTTTATGCCTTATAAAAAACTCACACTGACACTATAGATGGCATTTAGACTTTTTCCACTTGAATTTAGATGAGGTTATATTTATAAATTAATGCTTGACTAAAATTAATTGAATGGTATAGAACCTAGATTTTTAAATAAAATACTTGATATGAAGTCCTACAAAGAAAATGAAATTAAAATTGCTTTGAAAACAATCACAGACTGGGTAAATTACAGCCTATGAAGTGACAACCACAGGTCAGAGACAGGCACAGTGACTTCTCCGTTGTTTAATGTTTTAGAGACAATACTCATGTCACAGCACTTCAGGCTGTAAGTGAGTGTAAAACTAACTGTGTATGCATGAATTTGTTTATAAATGGATGAAATATTTTCAATGAAAATTTACAGTCTTAACATTCAGGTCCTGATCAAAATCAGACAGTAATGAACTAGGACTCCCATTGTCTGGTTAATAGAAATAGAGAAAGCAGAGTTTCAGAAGACCAAAGGAGGTCAAGAACACTCCCACACAATATATTTGAGGCACAGGTGTGTATTCATTGCAGCTGCAAGGTTCAGTTAACTATCCTTGGATGTCAGTTTCAAACTATGGTCTGTAAACTTTTAAAAGCTCTATATTCATATAGGCCTCTTAGAAAATATAATATGAAAAGACTGTAGTGATGCCCTAAGTGGAATAAAACATCTGAACGCTATCAAAACTACAAAAATTAAAAATATTAGTTTTATCTGGTCAGATGACATCAGATGACACAGAGCTGTATATACCTTCTCCACACATTATTGAAATTAATTATAATATGTCGCAGGGACTTATTCACTCACATGTTTATCATTGTCCTTTAGGAAAAGCACCAATTCCAGATGTCTTGAAGGAAGTTAGGTAAGCACCAGAGGTAGATTCTTGTAAAGAACCTTGACTGTCAGAGAAATGGTTTAGCACATGCTGGATCTCAAGCTTGTGAGATTTTGTTACATGCTTAAAACTCTTGGAAGCCATGGTACAAAATGAAAGATAACTTTGTCCATTAACTGGATGATAAGATTTATTTATTCACATATTCATATGACATGTGCAGTGACAATGTGTTAACTGAGCCACTGTTTTGTGCAGCTCAGTCTAAAACCTGTCCTTAGGCACAACCTCACAGTTATTATGCTTTTATTAGTGCCTAAATACAGGAATCTGTATGCTGGGATGTAAAAAAGTACTCTATTTGCTCTTTTGAAGAATTTTACTTCATTTCCCTAGAAAATACTCCCTACATTGTTACTTTAATAATCTGAGCTCAAGGGCCACATGGATAAATGAGTGCATTTAGTACCAGTCTCTAAATCAATTCCAAGTTGTTCTTTTACCTTTCACTGCATAATAAAATTAATGTATTTTATTTGTTCTGAATGCATACCATTGGTTTTAGTGTTTCATCATTGATCTTGTGTTTCTGTGAAGGTATGAAATACCCACAGGTGCGGCGTGTTTTCCACCTGTATCAATGCCAACTACTCATGACTGGCATTTGGAGGCTGTAACTCTGAATCTCTTAGTACTTTATAACCAAATAACAGAAAAAGTTCCACGTGAATGTAAAGCAGTTCCTATATGATTGCTGTTTGAAATAAATATGCTATTTTATTTTTCTAGTATATTAATCTGCGTTGACCTCATGTGTTCATGGCATGACTCCTCCAGAGCTGAAGGCAGCCAAACTTTCACAAGGGCTACAGAGGTGCCAGGTTTTTCAAGTGGACAGAGAATAATTTTGAGCTTCTAAACAGAACCCAATTCCCCAGCAAAGTACTTTTTTGTATCCTTGGCTTTGCATCCTCCTTGACCCATCTTCCTTCCTTTCCTCCTGCATGTGAAGGAGTTAGAAATGAGAACTGCAATAGACTGATGTGCTCTCTAGATACCTCTTTGATCTGTTCAATACACTCAACTACTGTGCAATTTAGAAGTTGTCTGGGAATATTTTGAGCCTTCGAGCATACATTCGAGTTCAGACATCAATCGTGCTTCCAGAGCTAATTATGACTACAGGTTTCCTATTATAAATATCTACAAGGCATCTCTCCTCCAGAAGCTGAATGCCCAGGAAAAATATAAATTGATGAGTTTTAACATTGTGCAAACAGGAATAAGTTGTAAGCAGCAAAGATTTAACTAGAAGGGCATGGAGGCTCACTGATGCTGTTCCATTAATATTGGTAGACTAATGTGGGAGTCATACTAATCAGGAGAAAAACCCAAACAGACCCACCTCCTCCCTCCCAACTCACATCTGATGAACATATATCACTGGTGGTGTTCTTGGTATCTGAAAAGTGTGTTTCATCTAACAAGGGATGCTTTTTAAAAAAGGCTTTCTGTAAAACCATGAAGAATCATATGAAACACCTGCAATATCTGCACTGTAATTTGGACACTTTTAGCAATGTTAAAGTAATTACCAAATATTTACATCAGCAAATTTTGGAATTCTTTGTAAAAATTATAAAGATAGACAGTAAATATTGGAAGACATCAACACTTGACCTACAACAAAATATAATTTCTTAAAATTATTTCTTATGTATTTTATCAGCTCTTGTAAATTTCCCTTCATAATCATTTGTGTAGGAAAACTGGAAGCCTGGTGAAGTAAGTTAGTAGAAATAAAACATAGTGAAAGAAAGGCAACAATACAGATAAAATATTTAAGTCATTGCTGTTCTTTGATTAGGTCACTCTGGATGAACCAATCTCAAGTAACTAAACAATTAATTGCAATGAGTCTGTTTTGTGACTTCTGTTGTTACTTAGAATTTGTCTTTTCTTGAGCCTTGACATCACCTGTCTGAACAGCTACAGAGCTGTCAAAGCGTTTTCCAAGTTTCGTTCAAGTGTTCCCATTTACAACCTTATCTGGTAGGTTATTATACTATGATATTCATAGTAATAACTACTTTTTTTAACTTTGTATTTCTTGTATCATCTATTTCTGTATTGAGTTCTAGCATAAATACCAGCATAGAACATTTGAAAAGCAGCAGCTGTAAGATCTTCAAACTTTTGAACGTTACCTAAATGTCTTATGAAAACTTTTAAAGCAATACCAAAGTTTTTGTATTTCTCTCTAGTGGGTATTTATAGGATTTTCCAAAGTGCAAGTGTGTAACAACAGAAGTCTTTGTCATCTTCTGTGCTTTTCAAAAATGAAAAATAACTTTACAGTAAAATTGTAGTAGAAAAGCTTTTTTTCCTCCCTGCATTAATAATTTGTCTTGTTTAGAAATACCACCTTGATGGAGTGGTTATAAAGAATGGAAGTATGCAAGTTTCAGAATGTGTTAGTGTTCTCCATACTTACTTACAAACATGAAATTTCATCATAATAATACTAAAAAAAAAAATTGAAAAAATAATAGATTGACAATCTTTGCAGGTGCAAAAGATGCATCAGGGAATGCATCTTAAAGGGGAATGACTAGCTAAAAGGACAGGAAAATGGAGCGGGAGTCTGAAATAACTTTGGAAGATTTATTTATTGTGTGGGCAGGCAGGTTAGGTTGCCTCATTGACAACCACATGGATCTTCATACCAAGCCTTTTTATGTGGATAATGTCAAATAAATACCAAGGGGTGAATGTAAGCTAAGGGATGGAGTAGAGGTTACACTAATAGCTGTCTTTCAAACACTTAACTCACTTTCTAAGAAGTCACAGGTATTTTTTGCAATCAGGGTATCTAAGTTTGATAAGGCCTCTAACTAAACTTCTCTTTGCAAGTACATCTATTTTAATCAGGTATGCTTCTGTGTAAATCCACAAAACAGATGAAAATAAGTTAACTCTTAAGATAACTTTGGAAATAATGAGTTCTGTAGAAGAGTTCATGCTCTTGCACATACCGAAGACTAGTGCAAAATTGAAATAATAATACAGTTTGACTAAGGTAAATAAAAAATAATAAAGTGAATTCTCTTTCCTTCACCTGTTCAAACTTAAACAAGAAATTCTGACCTGTTTGATGCATTGAATATTTTCAACAAAGAGAAAAATTGATAAACATGCAGGGATAGAATTTGGCAGAAGTCAAGTAGATATATTTTATAAATCATGTAAGAACAGCATTTATTTCACTAAATCATATTTTCTAAAACTTAATGCTTGACTTGGATTAATTGTGAAGAGCTGCATTTTTTATCTGTGTTCATTTCTCAACTTAAATAAGCTTTATCTTTGTCATATGAAACATAATTTTCTATAGCTCTTTCTCCATTAATGATGCCTTGAAACTCAACAGCAAGGGTTTCTGGCATCTGCAACACTGACATCAAGGAGGACAAAAAAAGCTATTTCTGCTAAAAGTCAGTTAGTTGGAGTTATGCTATTAAAAAAATAACCCAAACAACACAAGTCGTACCTGTTTCAGTCGTGCACTGGTTCAGCAGTGAATGATAGAAAAATACAGTGATGAGACAAAATTATGCTGGTCTAAAACTAAGGATTCCAGTGGGAAATCTCCGTGTCTCACAACTAATGTCCAAGTAATAGAATTTTGAATATGTGTGCCTTGAATTTACTGAAAGAAGAATAAACCATGGTTGGTCTGGTATCTAAAGTTTCTTAGTTCAGCTGACTCATACCCTTTCTTATTAAATTCTGTTTCTGTACACATATGTAAACTGATCTTGTTTGTATAAAAGTTAGGGAAATGCCTTTGTTTGCACATATGTACCCGATCAACAACCAGAGAACAACACAGGATTTATCAGCTCACCATGTAACCGCAACTGTCCTACAGAAGGAGCACAGAAACACCTTGGACTCAGGGATGTATGTATGCAATCATTTTCCCAAAATATGAAAACAGCATATATGTTAGAATTACATCGTAATTCAGGAATGTTTTGTGAATATAGAACAAAAGTGACTATTAATCAGTAACTTCTTTTTTTGTGATTATGTCAGGCATGTCTTATGTTTACACATAGAAAGCCAGCTACAAATTTTTAGATAATAAATGCAATCCCTCTTACATTGCGTAGCTGAAAACTGCAGAGTAATTTTGAAATTTACCAGTGTTGCCTATTGTCAGGTAGCAGAAATAAATATGGATTTTACTGAAAACAAATCAAAAGGTTCATATTGAAGCTCTTGATTACACAAAATGCCTTCAAGTGATTTTTGATAATTGACCTATTACTGTCTGAGGTTAAGAGTGTGGCTGTCAGCTGAGGTATGCGAGGCAGAAGAGAAAACATGCTTTTGTCTCTCAGTTCTTCCCTACAATTATCAAATAAATATGGACCACAGGCCCTAGCTTGTTCATTTTTTTTAATGTCAGTTAGGAGATGCATACGTAAACGAACCCACACAAATTTGTCTGCTTGCAAACTTGCCTGCTTGCAAACTCATCACCTGATGAAGAAGTCTACAAAGCAATTGTGTCCATCTGTCCATCCAGCTGCTCCAGGAATGTTAAGGGTGGATATTTTTTAGCACAATCTATAGCATAATCAACTAAAAGAAACTGTTCTCTACTTCAGGTGAGGAAACAACAAAATTAGTTCATTGGGTGGGTTCTCATTCCTGCTGTATCCTGTTCAAAGATCACAGTCTGTTTACTTTGCATTTGACAGCAAAAACTAAGCGAAAGATAGAACGTATTTTCCAACCACTGAATATACACATACTAAGAGAGAGAGCAATTAGTACAATTTCTGAGAGTGTTTAAATAAGTATTTATATGTGTATATTGAACTCAGAAAATTGGGCTAAAAGAATGTTAAGACTGAAAATCTTGTCAAAATTCAACCAATTTTTAAAGGACTTTCAATTTTTACCAGATTGCCTATGCTACAGAATACCCTTCTCTTGAATTTCTAACCAGTTCAAATATCAGAAGTCCTCTGTGAGGTAGTCATGACGAGGATAATACACTGAAGAACTGAATTCCACTTTGCCAACCAGTCACCTGCCAAGCTGGACAATGAGAAATCACTCAAAAAGTCCATGGTTAGCCACCCTGTATTTCTCATTTTCTTGGCACCAGCTGAAAGATCTTTGATTCTGAGAAGATCAAATTTCTCAGAATTTGAAATCATCCCATGAAATTGTGGGATGTTGTAGCACAGAATAGGAACATACCAAACACGTTATTCTCAGTATATGCTCCAGACAACTAAGTTATAAATTTCTTATCATGGCCAATTTTTCCAGCTATTTCAGGCTCTGAAATAGAACTGATTCTTATATCTTATCCACCTTTTATTACCACACATTTCTATTCGATGATTGAAATGCTTCTTAATATTCATTAGAATTTTTTTTTTAGATTTTGCTAAACACACTGGGTATCAGTAAAATGTAAAGCTGGACTGTGAGTTTAGCCACCTAAGGGAACTTTAAATAAAGTTGATACTATTGTTCAATTATCTCATGTTTAGGGAGAAGAAAGTAAGGCTGAGGGAGAAGAATGTATCCACAAGAAAGCCAAACCCAGCAGCTGTCCTGAAAATCATCCCTGGCTGGGTTTGGGGTGGGGGGAGGCCATAGCCCACAGGCTCATCTGCTGAGGCCAGGTTTGCACAGACTACCCCCTAACAAAGGGGAGAGGAGGAGAAATTTTGGGGGTGTGGCATAACCTCTGATCAGAGGGAATTAACACCCATCCACCCTTACACAAACTGGCTCAGTTGTAAACTCTGAACCCACCCCAGGAAGGCCACATCCACATGGGATATTCGTGTGAAAGGCAGCTGAGGACTGGTCATAATCCATCAAAGACACTTGAAGCTCCCCTCAGACTGATTCTGAGGCCTTGCAGCAGACAACTGCACATGATGCAAAGTGATCCAACAGATCCAGAGTCTGTTGCAAGAGACAGTGTCAAACTTGCCCCCCTGCCAGGGGAGGTACTGGGGCATTCCCACCTGGCCTGAATGTATGTTAATCCATTGAACTCTGTGGTTTTGCAGGACCGTCACCACCAAGAAGACCAGAAGGAGAAGATCAGTGGGATGCCATCAGGGTCCACAGAGTGGTGATGTTTTCTACTTAATCTGTCTCTGTCAGTCTCTTTCTTTCCCCCATCTCTGTTTCTGTTTCTCTCTCTCTCACACATTTACTGTTGAATAAAATCTATTGAGTTTGGCATATGGTCTCATTTGCACCTTAATTCTGGCAGAGGCATCTCTCTAAAAATTGTATTAGCTGGATCATAACAATGCCATATCTTTCTGTGCCCAAAATTGCTACTGTCTCTTTAAGACCCTCCAGCCAAAAAGACGGAAGTGGCGCGGGAGGGGCAGGGGCCGCGCAGGCGCTTTAAAAGCGGGCTCTTCCTCAGATCCCTCCCTGTTTCCTGGCAGTGTTTGCTGAAGAAGGAGGCTGCGCTTCAGAGGGGTTCCTTAGGCCTGGTTTCTGGGCTTGCAGCTGTAGCAACTTGGAAAAACTGCATTCCTCAATTAGAAACTGTTTTCGGAGTGAGCTTTGCAAACTCTATCAGCACCAAAGCTTAAGCCGCTCCCTGGGGGTTGGGTCACTCCGCATCAGTGTCCAGAGATGGGTTCCCCTCCCCCGCCTCTCCAACACCCCAGCAGCTCAGAAGGCAGCAGCACCCAACAGCGGCAGAGTCCGGCAGGGGGAGCCGCTGACCCCACACGTGCCAGCACTTCTCATCTCACGCCACTAGAACCGCTCCGTAAGCTCCTGCCTTCCTGGGAGGCTTTGCTGCCATCCTTTCCCTTTGTCTCCTGGACCACGTGGCCACCCGTGGCAGGCGCCATCTTGGAAGGAGCCTGACGCCATTTTCCCTTTGTCCCCCTCAGGCGGTTGGTAGCAGGGGCTGTCATCTTGGAAGGGGGCAGTACCCTGCCAATTTGCGTGTCTCTCTGTTCCGTAGGGCTAGTTAGATTTAGCAGTTTGGTATCTAGTGATTATTCACTGTTAATTTTTGCATGCTGCTGTTTTGCTTGTCAGTAGTTATTTGTTCACTTATATCTCATATTCATTCCTTATTGGTGGAAAGGGATTGGTTGAAACTAAGGGGAGTTAACTCGTTTTAGAGTGTCCATCTATTTAAGTTGTCTTAAACAAACTTCTTCCATGAAGACTTGTATTAAGCTGAAAATGCCAGGTTGGGAGGCTATAGTTCCCTGTTTCAGAAACAAACATTCTATTAATCGAGAGTTCTGTATTTTTATTAATGTGCAATAATTTTCATTGCTGTATACATTTATTGGCTATATCATAGGATCCATTATTTTATTTGTCTATTACTCAAATTGCCGTTTTTCAAGCAGAAGGAACTCATGTCCACTTTATTCACATGCCACAATTGGTTCTGTGAAATACAGAAGCATACATAGGTGAAAATAAATGCCAACAAGATATTTTATGTTTGTTAGAAATAATATCATTAATGTAACTTAAAAATGCTTTTAATAATGAGTAATTTACATTTCTTACATAACTATGGAAGTGCTAGATGAGATTGTACCTAGGACTTACATAGTATATTTGAAAATATTTATAAGCCAAGATGCTGCTGGAGAAGTAACACTTCTCCTTGTTTCTCTCATTGGTGTTTTACATTGAAGCAAGCTGCTGCTGAGATACTAGACAGAGAGCAACCCAACTGAAATACTGAGTTAGTTTGCAAGGTCTGACATGCCTACAACAGATTAAGAGTACATGGTACACCGTAGTGAAATTATATGCAGCCGTAAAGCGTAGCCCTGTTTTGCTTGAAAATCTGCCAAAGCAATAATAACAAACCCAAACTTTCCTAAATAATAAATAATCTCTGAAGATACATGGGTACGGCTTCATAGTTAATTCCTAGCCTGAAAAGCAAAACTGTTCAACATTGCTTTTTTTTCCCTTAGTCCCAGTGTTATGGGAAACAAATGACTTCTACAAGTCAATTTATGATGGTTTTTCAAGGACAAAGACTATTCCTAGCAATAGTGCTAAAGGTTTGACGAACTCAATACATTACAAAATTCAGTGGCTGGGCTGAAGGATCATGTCTTATACCACTAGGTTTTTTACTACATTTTTAGAGCAGTGATCTAGTTCTTAAGCTATGTGGCTTAGCTACTGTGTTGTTACTTACTCCTGCAAGGTCATGGAGAACAGTATGCAATGTTAAATTTCACACAGCACATGCTGAAATGACAAGACTTTTAAAACTGTTTTAATATAGTGTTTCTGAAATTTCCATTTCAGGCAAATACAGCAAGCAATAGAAAATATTCCTGGAAATAGTTGAGTTTTAAAAAATCTAGAACTGTTACTTTATGTTTGGTATGGTGGCATGAAAGGATACCATGAAAGTACTTTCCCATCTTCCTAATTTTCTTGCTTTCTAGAAATTATGGTGAGGAAGAAAATTTTAAACATTATTCTTTGGCTTCCAACGCAGTATCCATCAATATTAATTTAAAAAGGGTTGTGTCCAGGTCTGTTTTGATTGAAGCATGCATAATCTTTTAAAGGACAAACAACTATTAGGACAGGGGATAAAAATTGGCGAGCTCTGTTTCTTAAATTTTTTTCCCCAATTTAATATGTGATGCTAGTGGTTTGTGAATCATTCCTACACTGAATACTTTGCATGAAATTTTATATCACATTATACTGAACAATCCAAGGTAAAGGATACAAAAACTTACCCCACATTCTTGGAGACTGTAAAATTCAGATTTATATCTTTGGCACTTTCATGCAAATTTACTAGTGACTGACATAAAAGTGTACAAGAAAATTTTAGTTTCTAAGCTTTCGATTTCAGGAATTGTCTGGCTTTTTTCGTGACCTCAGTTTAGAATTCTCTCTACCAAAAGACACTTAAAAAATCCCAAATGTCCCCAGTGGTTTGGTGAAACATAATTGATGCAATGACTAGGGCATTGTGCTGTTCTGAATAGTGTATTTCCTCTCCATTTGCTGATGTCACACTGAGGTGTCAATTAAAAATGATATGTGCAAATCTTTTAGGTTTATAATGAGGTAAAAGAAAAGGTTGGAAAACATGAGGTCATAGCTCACAATTAAGGATGAAATAAATGAAAATGACTTATGGAGGAAAACGATGGAAGATAGAAATGGAATACCCTGATTAATTCATTAATTTAAACATTCTGCTTAGATGCAACAGAGCAGCCCCTCTCTATAGAGTTGCGCAGTACAATTTTATGCACGTTACCTGACATATGACAAATTGTTCCACTGAAAAGAAATGGAGTTCATTCTGAGTTGGAGACATTCACTTAACAACAGATAACCGTCCTGAGTAAGCTAAGATACCCACATAAGGAAAAAGATGGCGATAACAGAATACCCACCCGGCAAAACATATCGTTAAAGAGATAGTTACGCAGCAGTTATTCATGCACATCCTCTCTCCTCTCCCGAAATGTGGAAGAGAAATCTGGGTGAGAAATACCATCCAAAAAGCAGAAACTGGAGAAAATAAGTGGGATCAAGAAAAAGAGACAAATTTCTTTCTTCAACAATCCAACAGAACTTGGCTAAATAAGACAGTCTCAATTTATCCCTGTTTACTTTCAGTCAGGTAAACTGGTAGACATGGCCTGCTCCACACCCACTCATTCTTATCCTAGAGAAAGACTTGTTCAGAAGAGACAAATCTGGCTCAGATTTGGCTGGTCAAAGCCTTCTTCGAGGTAGAATCCTAAAATGGTGTGGGTTGAGAGGGACAGTTTAAGGACACCTAGTTCAAAACTCTGCAATGAGCATCATTCAACATATCCAAATAGCTCAGGCTGCTCACAGCCCTGTCTGGCCTGACCTTGAATGTTTGCAGGGATGAGGCACCCACCCCCTGTCAGGGCAACTGTTCCAAATCTCACCAACCATATTGTGACATGCTTATTCCTTACATTTAGTCTGAATCTATCTTCTTTTAATTTAAAACCATTAAACCTTGTCCTATTTCTTTAGAGCCTGCTTAAAAATCTGTCCCCATCTTTCTTAAACATCCCCTTCAAGTATTGAAGGGCCACAACAAAATCTGCCCAGAGCCTTCTGTTCAGGCTGAAAAGCCCCAACTCTCTCAGCCTTTGCTCATAGGAGAGGTGCCACAGCCCCCTGGTCATATTTTCTGTCCTTCCTCCAGACATGCTCCAACAGGTCTATGCATCCTGGTGTTGAGAACTCCAGACCTGGATGCAGGACTCCATGTGAGGTCTCACCAGAACAGAGCAGAATCCCATCCCTCGCTGTGCTGGCCACACTCTTTTGCATGCAGCCCAGGACGCGTTTGACTTTCTGAGCTGTAAATGCACATTGTTGGGTTTTTTCCAGGCTCTCATCCACCAGCAACCCCATGTCCTTCTCAGCAGGGATTCTCCCGATCTGTTTTTTCCCCAGCATTTATTGATACTGGGGATTCATTAAGTTAGATTAACCGATTCAGTTAGATGCCCTAACATCTTCAAAGTCTCTGTAGGTCCTGTGAAAAGAGTTTTGCCATCTTTCCTCCATAGGCAGAGTGAAACTAGAGAGAACTAATTTTCTGTGGATGTTGCTCCAATGTAATTTAAGCACTAGCTGACCAGAGCTGGGAGAGGGCCCTGAAAACTGTTGCCTGCATCTGGTGCTTGAACCTGCATTCCACCAAGGACTCTCTGAACTCTTGACTCCCTTCCCGTGGACAGGCTGTTCACCTACCAAGAAAAAACAGATTTGTCTTTGGTAAATAATACAGGTAAACACCTGATTCAGGCAAAATCTTTGGTTAGACTGGGTGAGGGAACTGATGAAAACAAAAAAGCTTTTGGGTGTAGAACCTCTTCTTCATACCAAAAAATTTCTTTTTCAGCTGATGCAAGGAAAACTATTTCCCCTCTGGGTAAATTTTGCCTCGCTGACTTCCTCAGGCGATGTTGCCTGCAACAATACAATTAACAACAAGCCAAAAAAACCACCTCTGGGTAGAAAATACAGCCTGACTAAAAACTACATGTACTTTAAATTTATAGCAATCTCAGTTATCACAGATGTTGTACAATTTCTCTACCATCTTTCTGCTTAGGGAGCATGCTGGGCATAAAAGAGTGAACTCAGAGACTAGGAAATCCTTTTTTCCGCCTTCCTCTCAAGTATGTTTTGTGGGATGTAGCCTAAGTTTTTTATTTTGCTTAAGTAGACATTGGGCTCCAAGACATCTTTGACTGCCAGTTGGAGGCTTCACCATCCTCCACATGAAGATATCAATCAACTTCTAGTTTAAATTCTACATGAAGTCATAATTATACATCAATCCTAGACCTTTCCAGTCGGTTTAATAGCTCCTTAGTGGAGGTGGGTAAAATGATGGATGCTTGTCAGAAGTGGGATCACCAGAAAACAGGCACAGAAACCATCCTAACACCTGTAAGGGAAATTCAAGGTGAATATGATTTAAGAAAATAAAAACCAAAATGAATATTTTCTTACATTAAAACATTTGCATCTGTGATTCTGTGACCTGCATTGTGTATCTATATATATAAATAAATATATGTGTATATATATATGTAAACATATATGTATGTGTATATGCAGGTATACCCGTGTGTCTTTATATGTACATTTATTATGTATACACATCCTAACATAGACCACATACTTCTGATTTTCCTCATAAAACCCAGTTCTATTCAATACCAGTCAAGGAAGGAAAGCTTTTCAGAGAAATTTTTAATCCTGAAGCTGGACCTTTTTTTTCCTCCATCCAGCTCTTCTACCGTAGATAACAAGACATGTACATGTCTTTAAGAACTCTCCAGGTAGCTGATAGTCAGAGCTTTCAAGCTGTTCTCTTCGAGTCCTAGAGTTGGTGTCTGACTTCTCTTGTCTCTCTTGTCACCTGAACACCAATTCTGCTTTTTCATTCTGATGAATTTCAACCACTTGTGAATAGGATTTTGCCCTTCTGGGATCTTTCCAATTACCCCTCCCTCCCCCTGCCCCTCCTATTTTATAGCAAACCTCACTGCAGTATTTGAAGCTATTGACACACTGTTTCAACACATATTCACTTCTCTGCACAGAAAGTCACTCTGGGTCAAGAGTAAGATCCGCTGTTTCTTTTTTGTACCAAAGAGAATTCTTAAACTCTGGAGAAACACTGCAATTTCTAAAGCAAGGGCATAAAAAAAAATATTCACTGCTTTCTGAGGGAGTCAAAATGTGAAAGAATAGTACTCTTGGATGTTCTGAATGTAGTTTTCCTACATGTTTTAAAACTGTTCATACATAATAAAGCAGAATACAAGATGTATGTATTCACCATTATTCCAAAGGAACTTCTATTTTTACAAGGCTGGGATGAAACTTTGGGGAATTTGGAGTCTGCAGTAGACAACCATATGAAGTTATGTTGCCATTTCAATTTGTATAGTTATTGTTTTGCTTTTTGTGATTGAGAGTGACTGTAGAATAAACCTTCTATCTCTTGTGCTCAGAATTTATGATTTACCTATACATGTCAGGAGAAGAATAGCAACTAAATATTTGTTGGTACTAATAATAAACTGTAGTATCAGGTTTATAGCAAACATACGTGTGAAGTACATCACTATGTGGAATATAAAATGACAAGAATAAGGTTTATTGGATTACCCTTTCTTTCCACTTAAGTGGATGGTAAACTATGCATCAAACTGTGAACTCTTTACTTGTAAGTACTGAAGCAAATAGCACTGTCAAAACCAGTTCAGCTATTCTCATGAGTAATGACTTACTGAGTCTAGTTCATAAATAATTGAAATCTACCACATTGAAGTTTCCCTCTATACTTTGTAAAAATTGTCACATTTCAGGCAAAATAAATGGGGATAGGAATGTTTTTGGAAAAGATTACGAAGCCCTTCACAAGTCAGGATAGCTACACCTGGCACATGCTATGGAATTCTGAGGAAGGCCAGGCAGGATTTAGTTTTTCGCATTTTGCTCCATTTCTACCCTACATAAAGAAAATAATATTTTTTCTGATTCTAACTTTGCTTTCAAAGGTATTGGCTAAAATTTTCAGTCTGATATTCTTAGAGCACCTTGAACTCTAGCCAATCGTTTGACAAAGGGATAATGGCACCATATTGCCCTAGCGGTTAGCCTTCCTTCTCCTATTACACAAGAGAGAACCTTCAGTTAAGTGAAGGTTTCCAAGATATTTGTATGATCTACCCCAGACAGATGGGGCTTCTTGAGAAAGAAAACACCACAGAAGTGAATTAGAGCTGAAATGGCTCACCAAATAAATGAATTTCGACTGATTTTTCTGATCTTGCAACTCATAAACAATATGAGATTAGGACCTGGAAATTCTGGATTAGTTCCTGGTATATTCTGTGAACTCTGGCTTATCAGTACCATTTTCGATCTTCTGCTTGCATGTATAGGTTTTGGACCCTTTCTTTGAGCTCTGCCTAGTTCTGTTGAAAATCTTACCAGTGAAATAAAATACCTTTTATTTCACTGGTTCAATATGTTTACATCCAACAGTAAGTGTATCTTTAATTTCTATGAGTTTTGCAACCTGATTTTGAAGATGAATAAATAGCTTCCCATCACAACAAATATTTTCAATATAAGGCATATTTACATCTTTTGCATTAGCCTTCTCACTGAAGGATTATTTTCAAGGAATCATGAAACATAGATTTATAGAATTTAAAATGTATATTGTGAATTAAATAGGTGGGAAAGGAAAGAACCTAATGTTCTACTGAGATTCAC
Organism: Ptilonorhynchus violaceus; assembly: GCA_013397565.1. Classification (NCBI taxonomy): domain Eukaryota; kingdom Metazoa; phylum Chordata; class Aves; order Passeriformes; family Ptilonorhynchidae; genus Ptilonorhynchus; species Ptilonorhynchus violaceus. The sequence goes on along the minus strand of VZRJ01007870.1, from coordinate 5,538 downwards.
AGGTCATTCTGTATTGAGCTAGAAGTGCTGAACATTTAAATTAAAGCACAGGGATGTTCGTCTTGTTTTTACCAGAGGTGATCTTGATCTTTCCTTTAGTTTGTCCAAATCTGTGCTGAGAACACTCCGGCAGGAGTGTTACTCTTTCTAGGCTAACAGTAATGGAAATAGAAATACTATATTATATAGTGTTAGTTCAAGTATTATATTATAGTATAGTTAGTTCTAGTATTATATATACTAGAATTCTAGTATTATATATACTAGAATTCTAGTATTATATGTACTGTACTATAGTTAGTTCAAGTATTATATTGTAGTATATAGTTACTATATATAACTGCTGCTCTGCATGTGATAGTGAATTTGAAATACTGCATTTCAGATCCCCACACTGAGCTTTAAATTGCTATCCTCACTGTATCAGACAATAAGAATATCTGTAGGGCTACCTGAGAGGAACGACAGGAAGGAAAGGAAGGAAAGGAAGGAAGGAAGGAAGGAAAAGAAGGAAGGAAAGGAAAGAAGGGGATAAAGACTTTTATTCATTTCTGGTCTTTTAACTCTGTGAAATTGATGGGCTTTTTATTTACCAAGAAGATAATTTTCTTGCGTATTTGATATATTAGTCTTATTGTGTTTCCTAAAGTTGTTCTTCTGGGAGTCTTGCCTGTGTTTGACAAGTCCACTTCCTTCCATGTTTCAGTAGGACACAAATTACGAAAAGCTGTTCTTGGTAAAGAGATAGAGTTTCCATGTCCTTGGCAAAAACTTCATCCTTAGATGGGCTGAAAATTTTTTCTTTCTTCTTGTAGGAGTCGTTCTTACAAGCAACTGCTGTGTAGCTATACCTTACTAAACATTATTGCATTGTTAATATTTTCACACTGAAGACTGTTACGATATGCTGCTACAGGTTAATGTTTTTCCAGGGTTCTCAATCTGTTGTCTTCTTAAGTCAACCTATTAATAACTTGAAACTGACTCTGTAGGAGAAGAGACACTGTGCAGCATTTGGAAATACATGAGTTACTGGTAAGAGTTACATGGTATACATGAATTACAGTAGCAGGAAGGGGCAACAGGAATATAAAATGCTGAGCTGATGCTTAGAATTATTCTGGCGCCTTTCTCTCACCAAAATGTATGCATACCTAGTTGTTACATTGCATGGTTTTGCATACTTGCATGGTTGACTGTCTTATTATTTCCTATGCATTTTAATAGAGCTCAGCATGATATTATCAGAAAACTTGCTATATAGTAATGTGTTTTAAATGAACAACTAATATGTCTAAGCATGACAAAAAATATGGTTCAAGAAAACATTAAATATATGAGCGAAGTGGATGGTTTGACACAACTACAGTCATGGGACTCTAAGAAGAGGTCTCTGACATGGTGCAACAGTAAGTTTGAAGGTCATGGTATTTATTTTGTATACTTAGTGTATATTAAGAATATATACTATGAGGATACTTTTTTGGATGTTTAGCATGTATTTCTGACATATTTAATATATTTCTGAAAATTACTGTTACAGGTTGATTAGATTCATTAAGGAAGAGAGACTGGGCATATGAAAGTTGCAAAGTTATCAGAAATAATTGAGAGTGAGTGGGGAAAGGAATGGTGTACCTGGGGAAGCATGACTGAATAAGAGAGCAAAAATTATAACACACATCTACTGAAATTACATCAACAAAGAGAGAGGTTTTTTTGAAGAAAGCTCTGTTCCAAGAAAAATTTGAAAGTGTATTTGGTTTTGCCATATATAAGGGAAATCAGAAGCTTGAAGCAATCAGAAGCTTGAAGCTAGGGTAAGAAATAAAGGAAGAAGTGAGAGTAATTGAAACTGTGTAGCATGAAGAGGGTCGATCTGTTCAGTAGATACCTTGGAGATGTATTGGAAGTAGTGCTTTCTAGTGGACAAACTAGACTTAAACAAAGGCAGTGTATTAGGATGGACCTGCATGTGATGAATGTGCTTTCTGCATTAGACCATGATTAGAAATCCTCCTCAGAGTGCAGGTTTGTGTAGCATTGTGATGCATTTCATGCAGATCTGCCCGAAAATCAGTGAGAAGCACTCCCAGGGTTTGAGCTTCATGAAACAGTCAGACACGTTTATTGAAAAAAATCTAGTGCCTGTGGCATGAAGGATTTAAGGATTTTCACAATGAGAATAGCAATAAGGGGTTGTCCATTTGGAAACATTCACAGAATGTCTTTACGTTATGTGCTGTGAGGGTTTCAGCTAGCTTGGATGAGTAGGGACTCAATGAATGATCTGTTTTAGCAGGCCGTATATCCTTCATAACCATACAAAGAAGTCTAAAAAGCCTCCTGGAGGCAATGTTGCAACCACGTACTTGAGGAGAAGGTAAATTTTTTTGGTTATGCTTAATCTGTGCTTTCATCCCAAATAATCTCCTAATGAAATTAATAAATGTTCAAAGTTGTCTCATCAAAATACTGCATTTTAAATACTGTTGTTTAAATTGCAGAAGCAAGCAACAAAATTTGTGGAAAAGACAGGTTATAGAATGTGGCTGCAAACTTAATTTGGCTCCTTTCTGACTATATAAAAATTCATTCATTAATTTTGTGATCCCCTGCCCCATCCCACAGTTTGGAGCTTCCCAGCATAAAGAGGCTGTTATTGTAGAAGGAAAGGCACTTTTGTTCCATGGAATTGTTTTCATATTCAGAATTTTAGGGAGAAGACTTCAGATTTTTATCCCCATGTTCAGCTTTCCTAGAAAATATTGGGAATCAGATTGACCACTTTCATCTATGCATATAAAATCATACTTTTGTTTGTGGGAGGATTTGAAAAAATATTTAAATATTTTAAATATTTCAAAAATTTAAATTATCTTGATGTTATGGGCTTTGTGTGTAAGAGATGACAGGTTTTAATGACTCTGCTGGGGGAATAAATGTTGATGCCATCATCTGTACAGATATTTACAGATATAATTTATTGATTGCAGTGGAGAAGTTGGGATTAATTTAGTGTTGTTCACTCTGAGAATTTGAGGAAATCATATTCTGAAGTAATATAGTAATTGACAGATTATTGTCCGTGTAAATATCTGTACGGGCTAAAGTATTCAGTGTTAAGTGATATATTTATTTGCAGCAAATTTATCTTTACAAAAAACTGTATAGACTTCTAAAAAACCAACAGAAATTTCATGCATGAACATGACATTGCCTTAAAGTAAACTGTATGGTTTCTGTAGTCAGTAAGTTTTGACATTGAAAGCTTAGCTGGAGCTGCCTAGTGCAAGTTATTTGATACGATAACATTTCTTTTCCTGTGTGTCTTCACCTGTTTTCTCAATCTGGTGAATATATTTGAATAATATGTTTCTGAGATGGTTTGGTAGAATCTAAATTTATTTTGTAAAAGAAAGACTACTCTGGAGGCTTAGATCACCTAGGCATCAAATACAGTGAAATGGTAGGATTAAGATAAAATCATAATTTTTCTGTAGATTTCAAGATGTATAACATGACCACTTGTGATTCCAATCAAAGTTAATTGGGGATTTGCCTTTCTCTTGAATCACATCAGAATTCAGTTTATAAATGTAAATCCTGTGCAAGAGAGCAGTATTGCATCTATAGAGACAGTTCTTCAATTCCTCCTTCTTTCAACATGTCAGTCATATTTAAAAAAAAGCAACAACAAATAGCAAGTTGTCTTTTAAAGGCCAACAGAATAATTTAAACTATTTTTTCTTGATAACAGTGTACAAAATAGAATATCAGGAACAGAATATCAAAGCCACATAAAAACACAAGATATAATACAATAGAAATGTTTATTTCTCTTAAGGCTTCAACAGCTCTGTGACTTTTCTGAAAAATAATTACATGGAAACACCATTTTAAGAGAGTATTTTTGTTTTCTTCTTGCCGTGGTTTGACACTGGCCAAATGCCAGGCACCCACAAAAAATCACTCACTCACCCTCCCCTGCTCCACAGGTGGACAGAGGAGAGAAAATTTTAATGAAGGGTTTATGAGTTGAGATGAGGATCGGGAGAAAACACTTCAAGGGAAAAACAGGCTGAACTTAATGATAAAAAGTGAATTTATTACTAACAAGATCAAAGCAGGAGAATGAGAAGTAAAATAAGCCCTTAAAAACACCCATTTTCCCGCAACTGTTCCCTCCTTCCCACCAACAGTGCAGGGAGATGGGGTGGGGGTTTTAGTCAGTTCATCACCCAAGATCTTCTTTCTGCTGCTCAGGGAGAGGAGTCGTTTCCCTGCGGCACCGTGGGGTCCCTCCCACGGGAGACAGTTCTCCATGAACTTCCCCAGCGTGGGTCCACTCTAATGAGCAGCAGCATTCCCGAAACTGCTGCAGCGTGAGTCCATCCCATGGGCAGACCGTCCTCCCAAAACTGCTGTGGCGTGGGTCACTCTGCCACGGGGGGCAGTCCTCCAAGGACAGCTGCTCCAGCCTGGAAGCAAGGCCTCTCTCTCCACTGGGACTCCCACAGGATCACAGCGCCCTGGTATCTACCTGCTGTGGTGTGGGCACCTCCCCCACAGGCTGCGAGTGGATCTCTGCATCCCCTGTGGGCCCCTATGGGCAGCAGGGGGACAACCTGCCCCACCATGGTCCTNCTGCGAGTGGATCTCTGCATCCCCTGTGGGCCCCTATGGGCAGCAGGGGGACAACCTGCCCCACCATGGTCCTCACCACGGGCTGCAGGGACATCTTGGCTCTGGCGCCTGGAGCACCTCCTCCCCCTCCTTCTGCCCTGTCTTGGTGCCTCCATTGTTGTTCCTCTCACGTATTCTCACTCCTCTGGCTGGAAAATTACAACTTCCCCTCCAAGTTTTTGTTTTGATTTCTTTTTAGATGTTTTATCACAGAGGCGTTACCATCATCTCTAATTGGCCCAGCCCTGGCCAGCAGCACGTGCATCATCAGAGCCAGCAGGGACTGGCTCTGCTGGACATGATGTGAGCTTCCAGCAGCTTCTCACAGAAGCCACCTCTGTGGCCCCCACACTATCAAAAACCAGGCCCTGCAGAACCAACACACTTCTAGATTTTCTTCTTGAGAAAAGAAATAATGGTATTATGCAGTCTACTATTGATTTCAGCCAGAGTTATCAAATGTTAATCAAGAGGTTTAGGTTATCATCTGTGACCTCTTCTTTTGTTTGGTGTCCTGTCTTTGAAAGTTTGACATAAACTTCAAAATACGCACTTAATAATGATCATTATTTTAATAGTGGACAGTGGTTGTAACAGCACACTCTTGGATCTAGCTTATTTTCAAAGAACTTCATACTCATCTACTGTAATTAGAATATAATGTAGTATTTTTGCATTGTGATTAGAGTGACTGGGGCAAAGTATTTCAGCTGTCTGCATGCTGCATGGTTCATGAAAGCACATCTGTAAATATTTTCATCTTTTCTAGATCAAGAATAAAGTGTGACTTCAAGATTGGAGATTCAGATTCTTTAAGCATGGTGTTGGGGACTGTCACAGTTTGGACAAACT
>VZRJ01007868.1:0-38646 GCA_013397565.1 Ptilonorhynchus violaceus | reverse complement strand
CTTTGAATCACAAAGGCTACAAGTAACTTTCTCTAAGTCAGAGTCTGTATTGACATGCTTTTAATTCTGTTTAGAAAAGGAGTGAATATTGAAATAGTTCATGGAGTTTAAAAATGTGAATTCATTTTATATAACAATTTTATATAAAGTAATTATATATGTATGTATAAAACTCTGAGAAAAGAAAGGTAAATCAGAAACCAAAGTAAATCCAATGAAGAGTGCTTGAGCAATTTTCTCAGAGGCAACCCAAAACCAGTATTGGGAGACTTATTTTACCAATCACAAATGAACAACACAGCTAAATACAAAACTCTGTATATATGCAATCTGTTAATATTCAGCTGTTTGGATTAGAAAAGCTATAGTAATTGTATTGACAACAATTGCTATGTGTCGTGTCCCCTGAAATAAAAGCTGGGAGGGTTGAAGAATTGAGAGACCCTGATAATGGAAAAATATACTGGTGGGATAATTCTACATTCTACATATTATAAAATGAGAGTTCTCCTGTATGCCTTCTGAAATACTATGAGAAATTGGCTCGTCTGATTGGTCCATGGTTCTCTCCACCCTCCCTCCTTAGTAATTGGTTGTGGTAGTTTCTCCCCACCTTCTTCCTCTCCCCTAAGCCCCGTGGTGATTGGTTACTGGTCCCCCGAGCGCACGGTTTAAAAACCCAGTATCTGCCTTGTTTTCGTTCTCTTTCGCCTCCTGTACCCTTCATAGCTGGATGGAATAAACTCCCTGGACTGTGGAATGTAGTGCGTGAGAGCCTTCCTGCCTCTTTGTTTCTGGACTTGTGGCTGGGCATCCCGGATGTGAGTATTTCTCAGTGCTAACAACTGGACGGGCAGTATCCCTCGTTGGTTAGGTGAATTTCACCCTCAGAACTGCTTCTTCTCAAAGGAGGTTTTGGGAATAAACCACGAAGGGAATCTGCTCAGGCGAAACTCCCCGGTAAAGCCATTAGCTATGGTCTTGAAGGAAGTCAGCATTTAAAAAGCCTTGAGATTTTTACAGAAATTAAGAATATTTTTATAGTTGCTGCTCTATAATTAGCAGATATGATCTTGGCATTTTATGGTGGTAATTCTTGAATTACATGGTAGATGCAGGAGAAACACTACATCGTAAGTCTTAATTCTGTCATATTATAGTTTGAGAATTTATCATTTGACTTATGTAAGTACTCTGTGTTACATTAGGACAGTCAGCTACCTAGTGTTATTAGTTCAGAATTTTTTCTGTCTCAGTTCTTTGGAAATGGTTGGTCATGCTTTTATCACACTCGAAATGAATTAATGCAGTTCTCTGTTGGCAGATGGGCTGAAATCTTTTTGCACAAACTCCAGATTCCTCATAATGTGTTGCCATAGGCACTTCTGTAAAATTATAATTTAGTTTCGGTGAACTTTGTTCAAAACCTTGAAAATCCCTCATTAAAATTTTCTAATTGGTCATCAAAACAATCTATGCTGATATGCTTATCAGCATATCATAATTTTCATAGAAAATTATGCTGAAAGGGTCATGCTTGATCTGTGACAGATGGATAAGATTTGGGAATATATGACAGATATTTCAAGAATAAAGCAAGCTTAAAAATACAGATTTGTCCATATCATATCTAATAGTTTGGAGCAGAAACATGAAATCTGGTATTGGTGTCATTTTGAGACCAGGAATGGTTTTTGTTTTCCCAGAGATAATCTCCTTATATCATGCAACTGCTATAAGACACAAACCCAGCATTTCTACTTACTCTAATTAGTTAAATCCTTACTCTGCTTAACCAAAATGCTTAAGCTTGCTCAGAATGAAGAAGTGGATGAGGCCTTCTACAGGCACCTAGAAGTAGCCTCAAAGTCATAGGCACTGATTGTTGTGAGGGGCTTTAACTATTCTCACATGTGCTGGAGAAGCAACACAGTGAAGCACAAACAATCCAGGAGGTTTGTGAAAAGCCCTGATGACAACTTCCAGTCACTGATAGTGGAGGATCCCACAAGGAATGCCATGCTGCTTGACCTTATGCTAAAAAACAAGGAAAGCCTCTTTAGAGGTGTGAAGGTTGAGGACAATCTTGGCTGTAGTGGCCATGAGATTGTGGAATTCAGTATTGGGTGAGGATGAAGCAGGGCAGCAAGTAAGGTTGCAACCCCAGATTTCAGGAGAGCTAATTTCAGTGCCTCTTCACAGATATTTTTGGGAGAATCCCATGGGAACAGACCCTGCAGGGAAGAGGGGTCCAAGCAGGCTGCTTGATATTCCAGAATCACTTCTTCCGGGCTCAAGAATGATGCATCCCAATGGGCAAGAAATTGGGCAAAGGGGGCAAAAGACCTGTGTGGATGAATAAAGAATGAAGTCCTGTCATTATTCAAGTGTAAGCAGGAAATACATAGGAGATGGAAGCAGGATCAGGCCACATGGAATGAATGCCAATAGGTTGTCCGAGTAAATAGAAATTAAATGAAGAAGACAAAGGCCCATCTGAAATTGAATCTGGCCAAGGATTTCAAGGACAACAAGAAAGACTTCTTCAAATATATCAGGAAAACTAAGGAAAATGTGGGCCCATTACTAAATGAAGGGAGGACCCTGGTAACAGGACACAGAGAAGGCAGAGTTACTGAATGCCTCCATTGCATTGGTCTTTACTGACAAGACCAAACCTCAGAAATCTCTGACCCGGGAGACCAGGGTAAAGGAATGCTGGAAGGATGACTTTCCCTTGGTCAAGGATGATTGGTTTAGAGAACACCTAGACAAACTCGACATCCACAAGTCCTGATGGGATGCATCCACAAGTGCTGAGAGAGCTGGCAGACACAATAGCTAGGCTGCTCATAAGCATCTTTGAAAGGTTGTGTATCAGTGTCACCTACCAGTAGAGGTGCCTGAGGATTGTAAGAAAGCAAATTTCACACCAGTCTTCAGAAAGGCAAGGAGGACCTAGGGAACTACTGGACAGTCAGCCTTACCTCAGTCCTTGGAAAGGTGATGGAGCACCTAATTCTGGAGGCCATCTCTATCTGCATGGATTACAAAAAGGTGATCAGAAGTATTCAGCATGGATTCACTAAAAGTTCATGCTTGACCAATTTGATTGCCTTCTATGATGAAACAACTGTCTGGATGGATAAGGGAAGAGCAGTGGATATTGTCTACCTCGACTTCAGCAAGTCTTTCGACATTGTCTCTCACAGCATCCTCATAGGCAAACTCAGGAAGTGTGGTCTGGATGAGCGGACTGTGAGGTTGGTTGAGAACTACCTGAATAGCAGATCCCAGATTGTCATAACCAATGACACAGAATCTATTTGTGAGCCTGTCACTAGTGGTATCTCCCAAGGTTCAATACTGGGCCCAGAATTCTTTACCTTAATTCATTGATGACTTGGATGAAGGGGCAAATGCTTCCTCAGCAAGTTCACTGATAACCCAAAGCTGGGAGCAGTGGCCGATACCCCTGAGGGCTGTGCAGCCCTTCAGGACCTCAGCAGATTGGAGAGATGGGCAGAGAGGAACTGTCTGAAATTCAACGAAGGCAAGTGAAGGGTCCTGCACTTGAGGAAGAATAACCCCATGGACCAGCACAGGCTGGGGGCTGATCTGCTGGAAAGCAGCTCTGCAGAGGAGGACCTGGGGGTCCTGGTGGACAACAAGCTGTCCACGAGCCAGCAGTACCCTTGTGGCCAAAAGGGCCAAGTGTATCCTGGGAGCATTAGGAAGAGTGTGGCCAGCAGGTCAAGCGATGTGATCCTGCCCCTCCTCAGCCCAATGAGGCCACATTGGGAGTGCTGTGTCCAGTTCTGGGCTCCTCAATACAACAGAGACATGGAACTCCTGGAGCAAGTCTAGCAAAGGACCATGAAGATGATGAGGGGACTGGAGCATCTCTCTTATGAGGAAAGGCTGAGGGAGCTGGGCCTGTTCAGCCTTGAGAAGAGGTGACAGAGGGGACTGTCAGAGACAGGATATAGTCTGCTTCAAAACATCTTGAGTGTCAGAGACTGAAATAGTTCACGCCTCAAACATTGATATAAAGTTTTGCTCATTATAACAAAAACTTTATAAAGAAGCTACAACCAAAGAAACCCCGCCTGAAGATGCCTGATTGGAACTTTGGACTGAGGGCTAAGGTGCTGAGATTAGATAAAGTGAAAGCCATGATTCAATCATCTCAGGCCTGTGGAGAAGTACAACAGTGCTGAAGGAAAAGAATGGGAAACAACCCAGCAGTGGTGCTGAGAATCTTCCCCGGCTGGGAGTGGGGGAGGCCATAGCCCACAGACCCATTTGCTGGGAGCAGGTTTGCATGGATTTCCCCCCCAGCCGAGGTGGGGGGAGCAGGTTTGGGTGTGTTGCAACCTCTGCTCAGGGGCAGTGAACCCATCCTCCCTTATGCAAACTGGCTATGGGACCCCCGACCCTGGGAAGGCCACAACCATGGGACATTCACGTGAGAGGCAGCTGAGGAGGTGTCTTAATCCATCAAAGACCCCGAAGTGCCCCCCAGACTCATTCCTGAGGCCTTGNGGAACATCGATTGGGATCCATGGAGTGGTGATATTTTCTTTAATCTATCTCTTTCTGTCCCCCCACCTCTTTTTCCTATTTCTTTCTCTTCCTTTTTCTCTCTCTTATCTATTACCAAATAAAATCCATACTGTTGACACTGGCATATGGTCTCATTTGCACCTTAATTCGGGCAGAGAAATTTCTAAATTATTTTAATAACTGGACCTTAACACTTGAGGAGTTTGGAATCGTGGGGAAGGGGTCAGATTGGGCCCCACTCTAGTGAGACAGTGCCCCACCCCCATACCCCTGCCCTAGTCCTGCAGTGCCTGTCCATTAAGAGACACTGGAAGCAGACCCTTGGTGTCACCTTACCCACCCCTGAGTGGCCGAGACACTGGAGACAGACCCTCGGTGTCGCCTTACCCACCGCTGAGTGGCCGAGGCACGAGAGGTCCCACCTGGAGGGGTAGGCCCAGGGGTGGGGCCAAGGGTTTAAGAAGCCATTGCCACATGGCTGCACTGTCTTTTTTGCTTACCTCCATCTTGGAGAGGTTCATTGCTGGAACCAGGTGTTGGTAGCTGTGCCCGTTTTTCTATATCTGTCCCATCTTCCTGTTTTCCTCCCTTTTCCCTTCTTTTTCTAACTTTTTCCTCACGGAACATAACATCGGATGGGCTGTAAGGTTTTCTATGTTTAATGGGCTAAATTTATGCCGGGAAAAGTGATGTTGTGTACCCTTTACTCTTTTGCCAATGTCCCCTAATTTTCTGTAGTTCTGCCAGTAAACTTTTCTGTGTTATTTTTACCTCTTGGAAAAATTTTGGTTGAATTTTCTCTTTGCGCCTACCCACAGAAGAGAATCTTGGTTCAGTCTCAGGTTTTTGGGTAACCTGGGACGTAACAGGAACCTCATCAATGTCTGCAAGTATCTGAAGAGAGGGTGTCAGAGGGTGGGGCCAGGCTCTTCTTGATAGTGCCAAGCAATAGGACAAGAGGCAAAGGGCAGAAATGCACAGGAAGTTCCACCTGAACATGAGAAAGAATTTCTTTGCTGTGCGGGTGACTGTTCACTGGAACATTGTCCTGAGATCTTGTGGAGTCTCCCTCACTGGAGATATTCAAGAACCATCTGGACACAATCCTGTGCAATGTGCTGTAGGATGACCCTGCTTTAGCTGGGAGATTGGTCCACTGTGGTCCCTTCCAACCTGACAGATTCTGTGACTGCGAAAATTCACTCTAGTGTTTTTCACTAGAAATTCCATCTAGTGTCTAGATTACACCATGTAATCTTTAATGTATTTGTTATTCCAAGTGTCAGCTTTAAGGGCCTAGTCTGAATTAACTCTGTCTGTGAAGTACAAGTGAAATATTTTTTCCTGATCAGTCCTTGAGCTTCAGTTTCAAGGGGAGATTTTTAAAAGATGTAGAAAATCTTTCTTTTGACAGACTTAAGTTAACTGGGATGCAGTAAGTGTGTTTTTGGAAAGCAGAGAAAGTCCTACTTATGTATTTTAAGTTTAGGAAAAAACTTGTGAGCATGCTTTTTCTTTAGTTTTTGTTTTCTTTTTTTTTCTTTTTTGAGAAAAATTGAGAATACGCAATGTCAGAGTTCATAACACCATAGACTATAGTAAAAAATGTGTTGCATAATCTATAATAAAATTGGAAATGAGATTCCTAATATCTTATGTTAAAATAATGTGAACTGTTAAGTTTACCTAGTCACAGACTTTTTTTAACCTTGTACCACCAGATGGCAATCTAACATAAACGTTTGACCGTTGGTGAAGAAGGCGGTTTGGAGCATTGGTTCTGAAGTACTGTCCTTTCCTCATTTTGCACTAAGTAGCGCTCAATTTGCTTGGAAAGCCACTGAATAAGCCCTTACAAGCAGTATTGATACTATGCTATGGATTCTGTAACATTATACAATACGCTTTATTCTTTCATATTGAAATTACATCAAAGATTTCCTCAACTTTTAAAAACAAAATAAAACTTTGTGATATATAACAAAGCAGCACCATAGGTTGTACATAAATCTCAGCCAAAGAAATTTTTAAAAGGATAGGAAAATATGTAGATGAAGTTTGGAAATATGTGTAAATTAAGAAAACCATTCTCTTTCTAAATTCTCAAGCTGGTAATATTCTGATGAAGGTTTTCCTCAACTTGACCAACCTTCTGCATTTTCCACAGTAAAATTTAATGCAATTCCTCTAGAATAAATTAAAAAGAAAACGCAAGCCAAAAAAAACCCAGACAAACCCAAACAACAAAACAAAATGATAACATAAAAAAAAAAACAAAACAAAAAAAGAATTTTCGTTGCAGATTCACATAAGTAGGCTTCTCTTCTGTGAATAAAATGTTCACCCATGTAAATGCCTAACATTTGTGAACTGAACAAGGAGGTGACTGCTGAAGATGGCCAACATAATGAATTTGAATACTTTTGTGAAGTTTTTGTAAAGAAAACAATGTGTTTCTTTTAATGGCATTTTAAAACCTGTATTTGCATATTGTTTTTGTACTTCAGAGGCACATAAGGAATGCAGAGACATGTCAGTCTTCTAAGCAGCACCTAACTTTTAGCTTTAACACTTGTAATTATCAGTGGAGAATATAATTTGATTCCTCATCCATTCCTCTTAGGTAACTGGTATTACCTGTACTTTTTAAAATGTCAGCATGCATGTATTACCATTGCAAGTTTTGTGAATATGTTCTACCTGGTATTTGATTCATCTTTGATTGGGGGTGTTAAGTCAATCTTCAGAAAGGTAAAATACACACAACAAAAGTTGTTTACATTTCAGATATTCATCTGCTACAGCAGGATGTTTATTTTGTTTTGTAAAACTTTCATGTTATTATTTTATTGCCAGGCTACTGCCACTGTAAAAATTCTAACCTCCAGTCAAGAACTCATGTGAAGAGTCAGTCAGCCTGAATCTCCTAGTGAGAGGGAAGAGCTTATGTTGGAGAATAAACAGGCTGCATGTTTATACTGAAAACTGAAAGGAAGTTTTCCTTAAATTTGATTTGAAGACCAGTTCTTCTGATAACTTTAAAATACCATGAACTCTGTCCAGAACATGTTTGATTGGGATGAATAGAATATCATAGAACAGTGGTTGCAATTCAGATTATTTGACCTGCATGGCTTTCACAGTGGAATGCTGCACTTTACAATCATACCCAGTAAAGCAGAGTGACTGTATATCTGTGTATATATATATATATATATATACATACACACACATAGATACATATACATAGATACATGTATACATCTACACATAGATATATATACATATATACACTGTGTGCAATATGTGATAATTTTGGACTTTTTTTTCAAGACAAGTAAGAGTTAAGAAATCAAGAAACTCCCGAAAATTTCAAAAAGAGGAAATTAACCAAAATATTTTGTTTATTATGGCAGGAGATTGTTTCCCAAAACAATGCACAGGATACTTTGTAAAGCTGAGTATCAAACAATAGAGGAACTTACAAACAAAAAGCCAAACCTACTGGTTTGGCATGAATCAGAATTTTACTTAATCTCTGTTATAATGCTCAAGGTATTCCCAATATTCCTTTTTCCATATGCTTTGTCTGTTGTTTAAAAAAATGCAAAGAATTATCCTGGCAAGTTGACATCTGTTAAAAGGAAAAAATATTGGTAACCTCTATATCTGCCTTATTAGGAGTTGCAGACATAGATATCTATAGCTATCTATATTAACTATCATATAAATATATTATTTTGCTCTAAATTTTCTCAGTTTCATAGAAAGCATTTTAATGGACTGCTCCAATATATGAGGAAACACTTGGAAACTTTTAATTTTTCCCCCTTTTCATTTGATTCAGGTGGATTCATCTCAGCTTTGAATGTTCAGAACTTACTATCTGGAAATATTATTGCATAACTGAAATAAAATTTGACCAGCACATGTGCTGTATGACATTGATTTCTCTTTGTGAAGGAAATACAGTAGTTGCAGTTTTTATGAGCCTTGCACTTATTTTCTCAGGGTTTTGAGCATTTCTTGTTTATAATCTTTCAAAGTAAAGTAGTATGCTTGGAAGGTTGTTTCATTTAGGATGTTACAGAAAAGCTGTCCTTACTTGTGTAGGTTTTGCCATGCAATAATTGTATCAAATCCTTTGTGAATATAATGGAATCATAGAATAGTTTGGGTTGGAGGGGTCCTTAAAAATCAGCTACTTCCAACACCCCTGTCTTCCCCTACTCCAGCCAAGGAAACCTTTCACTCGAAAGTTAATCAGAAAAGAATATAGATGTATGGATAAGCATGCGTCATAGTAGGCTCCACTGCTTACTGTTTTTAGGAAAAACACTGAGTGGCATGCTTTGTCTTTAGGAAAATTGTTCCCATTTCTCAGATTATTTTTTTTTCTCGAATAACAATATTCCATAAGGAAGATCTGTTATGCTATGTTCTTTTTCTTGATGAGGAAAGAGAAAAAAAACATTAATCCAAAGACAGCTGGAGTTAAAATAAACGCCACAAAGAAACAAACACAAAAATGGATGCTCAACTACCAACCGTATCAGTTTTCTGGTGCTTCAGAGAAATATTTTTCTGCCACATTGCCTTTGCCTTGCACAAAGCTCTTTTTCTTCCTCACAGCAACCAACCAAAACTATGGGGTGGGGAAAAGGGAGTGGATGGCCTGGCGGGGAGATCCTGTATGACTATGTCAGCTAAAGGCTTCTGAGTTTATTTTGACCTGAATTGCCTGTTGCTGAGTAATGTGATTGGCAGTATTTTTTGGACAGTTTCTCAGCGTAATAAGAGAGAGTGAAATAAAACATTTTTCAAAGAGTTTTGCCCATCAAGGAGAAAAAATCTTGGCCATTTCATTGTCTGGCTTGTGACTATGTTTATTTTAATTAGTGCAAAATCAGAATACTATTAATTTGGGGGTTGGAAGGGCAGTGTGCATTGGGTTCCATGTGCAGAGGACAGTTGTTTATAAATTATTAGCTTGTGGGCACAGAGTATGTAGTTTCAGCTTTCAGTGTGCTACACTTATCCTTGTGACCCCAGGAAAGATATTCTTCCCTTATCCTCATGCCTATGTTTTTCATCTGTAAATCATAAATATGTTCTTATTGAGAAAAAGACTGTATACATGCAGTAGTCTGTGAGGGAATGTATCAAGGTACACAAAATTAGGGACTGCACAAAATTAGGGAAATGCTTCTCAGGGGTTGAATGTATGGGTAAGCTGTGGTTGCAATCTTACCACAGAATTCAAGATCGTGTAGTGAGTTGGCTGGCTAGAGCCTCCTCAGTACTTCTGTTTTCTTGTGTCCTTTTTGTTTTCCTCCCTTCACTTAATTAAATTTTGTTCTGGTGTTGTTCTATTTTTTTCCTAGATTATTTCCTCAAAATAAAGTAATATATAGCAATTTTCATTAATTACAAATTTCTTCATTATTGAACTAGAATTAAAAGTTATTTTAAGTTTTATTTTAACATAAGTGTGTTTTATGGGTTCTGAAGTAAATATGTGCTATCTTCTATAAATATTCAGGTGCAGTTCTGAAAAGGTACAGATAAAACCCTTGAAGTCCTCAGGATATAGGTATAAATACCATGTAAAGGGATAGCAGCAATAAATACACATAGTTGGTTCAGATCATGAAGTCATTTTGGAAATCAGATTTGCAGCTGCTTATGCAGAGAAGCAAGAAATGGAAATTATTGTAAGCAAGCTGAAAATACCTGCTGTCAAAATCAGCTTGTCCTGTGATCATCAGATTTACATGCTTCTGCTGCATAATCAGTAGGTTCAGAGTTGCTGAATTTGGTACATTTCAGTGCAAAACTGGGTACCCTGATCTGTGAAAATGGAAGCTCAAGCTCTGCTTTTATTAACACTTCACTATTATTGCTGTTCTGACCAGACAGTATCTGGAGGGAAAAAAATTAACATCTAGTGATGCATATAATGCTTCCTGCAATACCTTAACAGTAGGGGGTTTTCCCTCCAGGGTACAGAGAAAAGGGAGAGAATTGCTGCTATGAGCTGGAAAAGCAGCGCAGTTGGCTCTGGCAGTGAGGGGGTTGACTGACAGTCTGCAGTGCAGTGGAGTTAGCTGAGCTCCCTATATGGCTGTGGATTAGCTATATGCTAATACTGATAGGAGAGGAGCTGTACAGAGCGCAGTGAGCTGACGGTGGAGGCGATCAGGCTCAGCAGAGCTGACTCCTCAAGAGCCATGGCTGAAGGGGGTGAAGGAGGGGAAGATGAAATACAGTTCCTACGAACTGTAAGTATCTGCTTTTTATAGGTCATGTAGTACATGATATTGTGTCTCATGCCTATTTCTTTTCTGTTGTATTAAAAATAAAGTGTTATTTCTGTGCTGGGCTTTGCCAAATGGCAGAATTGATATAGTCAGTGGAAAAAATAAAGCAACAATAAGAGCTGTAATACCATCATGCAGTCTCAGTGTGTTCTTCCCTGAATCTGCTCAATAGCCAGTTTGGTTTAAGGAGACCTATTTCCGCTGTAATCCCCTGTGTTTGAAGCGTCCTCGTCAACTTTGTACTTGGGTTTCTAAATGTAGCATGCCAAATATGTGACCTCTGAAACTTCTGTCTGGGTTAGATTTCACTGACATTAACAGAAGCTTTGCAAATAGGAGTGCCTTAAAATGATGAATAAACCAAGCAAGCCCCTGATGACCTCTTCTGATAAACATGCACACAGAAACACACTTGTGTGTAGGGAATACCAACAGACATTGAAGTCAGGGCTCTGCAAATGTTTGGGGTCTTTTCTCTACTTAAAAGAAGCTTATCTTTAAAGGACATAAGCATTTCTTTGGGAAGGGGTGTTAATTAGTGAAATATCCTTCATGTGGTGTAATTTTCTAAAAAGAGCACTCACACCATTCTTTCCTAGAGCTTTACACAAATGTAGTAAGACAACTAATTTGGACGTCTAAGCAAGTAGTGTACATGCATTAATTTTTGAGAACAGGATAACATCCTTTTTGTGTGTCATCTTGTGTCTCCTTATTTTTACCCTGCATGACTAAGAGTGTGTTGTTGTGTAACTAGCATGAAAAATCTGCTATTAAATTTGTGTATTCTCTCCTCTTTCCGTGCTATCTTTACTTTGCATTTATCACAAATAATGTTCCAGAAACAGGCTCCTCTAGAATTGATTCAGCTTTAAAAGGCTAAGTCACTAAAATAAAACATGCTAAGTTCCCAAAGTAAGAAATTACCAGATTGATTTGTGGGAGGCTGGGGTAATTTATTTGTGGGAAATAAAGATTGGAGAGAGGTGACGGCTGCTGCTGTAAATTGTTCAGGTGTGATGAAGTGTCATTAGCACTTTTAAGCCTCAGAGAATTTCATGGAGTGGGGGATGGATAATGACAATGAAGAATCTTTTCCAACACTCCTTCCCTCCACTACACTTTTTAGAGGTACTTAGTTTAGCAGATTATTCAGCCTTTAGGAGAAGGTGCTTTAATCCAGGACTGGAATTTTAAATGAGTATCCTTCATCTATTCACTTTCTAGGATGTTGCCTTGACTGAACAGTCATCCTCAGTGGTGGACTGAGAGGCTTTGCCCCTTCATAGGTAGCCTGTGTGTGCTACATGAGATGGCAATTTCTGCTGCTGTGATCCATTCTCATGCTAGAGTAACTCTATTGCACTTCTTTCCAACGGTTAAAATAAAGTGCTAAATAGAGGTGTGGGCCAAAAATGGAAATAACAAAATTGAGACTATGCAGCAGTGTTCCTTCTACATAGTGCTAGGAAATCATTTACAGGGGTAAGGATGGACTAGATTTCTGTCTTGGAAGTTCCAGCTACTTCTTGCTCTGAACAATCATATCAGTTAGTGCTGTCTCCTCTCCATTATAAACAACTTCCTCTACCTTCATTGGGAAGGGATGAATTGTTTCTTAATGTAGTGAGAAAGGAAGCGTTTATTAGATCCTGAATGCTACAGAGAGATACACCTTCAGTACTGATTTCTTATAAAATTTCTTGCTGCCTAGACACTGTTTGTGCTTACAAACATAAAGTACTGTAGTCCTTCGGAAGTCTTCCAGTGAAACTGTTGATCAATTAGGATCTTCTCCACATTAAAATATTTTCTGGGAATCTGAATTGCTACTGAATGTTTCCCAGGCTTGTGCAGCTGAATCTTCCTTTGAAAATGTTGATATCCATATAATGGAGTATTTAGAAAGAAGTGGTCTAGGATGTTTTAGGGTCTCAGGGATAACTCTTTCTTGATTAGGCATAAAATAAGATTAGCTCTCTTAAAGAGAAACTTCCTTTTGTCCTCAATTTTTTGCTGACTATGATTTTTTTTTCTTCCAGATCTAATTTGTTTAGTTTTGTGCCTCACTTTTAGGTTCTCTCCTCATATAAAAGGTCAAGGTAACGCATGACGATGAAATCTTTATTTGTTTCTATGGAGCAGCAACTAGTGGACAATTTCGTAAAATATGATGGAAAGCTTTTGATTATCACTTTCTGTTCCAAGACATTCCTTATATTTGATTAGTTTGGCATCAATGGAAATGACAAAGACCTTAAGAACAAATTCCAGAGAGGATAACAACACTATCATTGTTCTAGTAGTAGTATGTCTTCAGTACTAATTTCAAGTACATCCCAATGCTTGTGTGAAGCCTTTATATGCAATGACAGCATTTCAAGGAAGCTATTATTTATACAGTGTAATTTCCTTTCTGAATTTTTCCCTGACTTGTAAGGTCAGTATGAACATGAATAAATATATAAGCACACATATTTTTTTCTTACATTGCTATCCTGTTGTTGTGTCTTTGTTACGAAAGCTTTGGTGTTTTGTTTCTTGTAATAATGCTTGGAATTGTTTATCTATTTTTCTAGTTGGTGGCTTCCTTCTGAATTTGGCTCTGGATATTCACTGTGTTGCGTATGGAAGGGAGAAGCAAAGCACTTTTTGCATGTGTGTAACATGCAAATGTTACTATGCTACTAGTTACAATACTGCTATGTCTTAGTTTCCTGCCCTGTAATGGTTTTTTTGATTATATTCCCCTATTGTTTGTTTGTTACCCCTTCCTAAGGTATGAGTGCATGAGAAATCAATATAGCTGACGTCATGCAGCATTAGGTGAGAACATATATGTTAACCTGTGCTACTTTGAGATATCATGCTGAGGGATATAGAAAGAACCCTGTGGCTGGTAATGTGAATGAGTGAGTGTAAAGCATTGTCATTTGAGCCTTTCCTAGCTGCTGGGACTTTGTTGCTATGATGAATTGACAAAGTCCTCTCCTCTCTGGAAATTATTCACAAGTTCTCGCTGCGTCTGAATTGATCAAATGAGGTGGTCTCTGTCTTGGAGCAGAGAGCTTTTGCCTTCTTCCATTAGAAAGACTTAAATTGTCACTTGCTAACAGTAACAGAGAACATGGTGGGGTTAGGGGGGAAAGTCCCACCCTTGCCCAAAGCAATTTAAATGTAATGAAGCATATCAAAGTTGATATCTTAAAATCCAAATTATGGTGGCAACATTACTTAATAGGTCTATTACTTTGTTATTTTTCCTGAAATTCATCATATTAATGGAAAGTGTTTCCCCTCATTTTAATAGAAATACCTTTTTTTTTTTTTTGAGATGGTTCATTAGTGAAGAAAGTCTTGCCTTTTTTCTGTAGATCCAAATAGTGTGAGTGTGTTGGTGTGTATGTGTGTAAGTGTATGTATACCTTTGTGCATGTGTCTGTGTATCTGTGATTCTTTCCCCACCTGGTTACAAGTCCTTCATTTCTGTGAGTGCCAAAGGCCTTGGCAATTGATTCTTCTTTAACTTTTGCTCTTTCAACAGCTTATCTCAAAGACCTAACTTTAAGTGTTCTGATAAACCTCTCCAATCACTATTTAAAAATTTACACAGAGGAATGGGAACTGTTTTCTTCCATAGACTGAGTGTAGTTGTCTGTTATACCTAAATAGAAAAGTACTGTTGTTACAAAGACCCAGAATAGAGTATTTGGATTTTTTTTTTTTTCAAGATCTAGTCCATGTATGTAAATTTGCACACTGAGTTTACAGATATTTTTTCAGATATTTTTTGGATCATTTGTGTATCAAATTGCTGCTCAGAATCAAGACAATTGAGTGGCTCATACACATATTTATATGTGGATACACTTTCCTATTGAGCTCTTCTACTGTTCAGATGTTACAAATGAGATGGGAAGTTATCGCAGTTTTACAATATGAAGTGTCAGGTATAGTATGAATTAGATTTTCTTTTTTTTTCCCAATCATTTACACTGTTGCCAAATATAAATATAAAAAGTGTTTGTATCATGCTTTTAAAAAATTATTTTAAGAGTTGCACTAAATATTTTCAGTTTATCAGGGATTACTGTGGCATAAAACCAGTTCTTCTTCAGCTGCTTCTAATATATATTGTTTTATCAAATCTGTGTTCCTAGTGGTGTACCTCTAATGACATAACAAAGAGTGTATGAAGTGGAGATATGAAAATAATTTTCCCTTAATAGTCCAACTTTATATCTAATAGTTATGCTACTAACTGCATGCTGAGATTCTGTTGCACAGATCTCTGTGGCTTGATTCAGTAAAGTACAAATATCTCCTATAATAATACTCACCAGACAAATACTTGCAAACAAATATATTGGAAAAATGTCCAATTACCAGAAAATAATGAAAGATATTTCTAGGGAGAAGTTTTTAGCAGTGATTAATTAAAAACCCAGAAAATGTGGAAATTTATCTCAGTGAGTTGTGTATGAATTTATAGAAAAGTATAGAAAGGATAAGGAATGCCTTAAGATCAAATCAGTGGAATCTTCCAGCCCATTTTAAGGGAGCTGGCAAAGATTCTGTGTGCATCTTGAACAGCTGTGTGGGTTCCATTGTGCTGTTTTCAAATTAATTAGAACATTTTATATATTGTCACTGAAATGTACTGCAATTCATAATACTGCAATTCATTAGTCAGTCAATTTCTTTCAGGAAAAGGGTAAAACTAAAGAAAGAATAACATTTTATAAAACTTGAATTGCTTCTGAGAGCTGGTGTGTATTAGGAGTTCAGTAATTTTTGAATTAAATATTTCTGTATCTGTGTATCTATCTCCATTCATTAAATCTCCCCCTTCTGATCCTATTGCCAGTTGTACAGTTGTAAAGCAGTCCATACTTCTAAATCTTTTAAGTAGTACAACAAAAATTGTACAGCAAACAAACCAAAAACTACACTATGTTTTTTCTTCTCCCTTTATAAAAGTCTTTCAAATAGATTCCTTTTTGCTTCTTAAACTTCAGGCTATCACCAGTACAACTATTTCCAGTCACTCTTCTTGCCTCATTTTCCTTCATTTTCTACCATGGAAATCATACTTAATGTCATAAATTTATCCTGAGTTATGATTCTAAGAAGTTGTAGTGTCCTTCTTTGTAAATAATGTCGCTCAGTTTATTTTCACTCATTCAACTGCCGCTTTTACTACCTGCATGTGTTCTCAACTTTATGAATATTTTTGCCCAGTTTGCCACTATAGGAAAAACTGCTCATGCTCATTCTTTGCTTAGGACTATTACCCTGCTGTAAGTAGGATCATATTATAGGACATATTTAGAATATGACAAAGTTTCCAGTGTATCATATGCTCTGGTATGCTATGAGTGTTTATTTTTTTATGAAATAAAGAGGAAATCTTGTGCGATTAATTGCAACCTCTTTTCAAGGCAGAATTTTAAGCAAGTGCTCTACCATTTGTATAACAACAGTCATGGCTTCAGACTGTAGTGTGTACCTTTTTTAATCTCTGAACATATTGGAGTAGTTGCTTGATATCCACATCAGCCATTCAATTAATTTGTAATAATTTCTCTTTTGGAGTGAAATAAATTTAAATGTGTATTTTAGGCTCCTGGCATGAAATGGTTCTTTGCACCATGTTTAGATGGAAAGGGAAACACTTCAATTTGGTATGCTTAATTTAATGAAAGTTGTTTGAAGTTTATTTAATGGTTGGAATTTTATAGTTGCTGTTGAGGAAAAGAGGGGTAAGCGATATGGCCAAAACTGCATAATGATTTCTTAGTACAGCACATGATTTGCCTTGTTATACTTCAGTATACTTCTTCCTCATTCTCTAAGTTAGGATCTTGAGGTCTGTCCCCAGCTTGTGGTACAGACACAGAATGAGTGGAATGTCTATCCTGTCAAAAGGTTGCAATTAAAATAAGAAGAAAGATAACAGGGAAAAGCAAAAAGGGAATATGAGAAGGCAGTGAAATGATATCTAGTGTGTTGTAAGTCCATAATTTTTGGCATTCTAATTCCAGACACAATTATAAAGTAGATTTACTGGTGTCATGAGTAAATAAAAAACCCCAACTGTAATAAATACTCTGGGAAAAATGCATTTTCTGGGTGATGGTGTATAGGAAGACTACATCAGGTAAAGTGGGGCAGAAATAAGAAAGAGCAAGTAGAGATTTTGCAGATACAACAGGGGAACAATGAAGATTTCCATCATGATTAGTCAGAGGTGAAAGCTCTGATTAATTCACCCCTGACTGATTAATCATAGGTGAAAGGTAGTTGAGGTTGGAACACACTTCCAAAAGGTCTTGACATTGCTGTTGGAGATGGTACATTGGTTTGTTTCCTTGAGACATTTCTTACATTTTATTTAGCATGGATCTATAGAATAGACTGTAATCCTTTTTCTAAAAGGATGTAGACCAGTAAAGTTCAGAGATGCATTGTACAACAATATGTAATCATAATACATGTATGTATGATATATGTATGTATATATCATATCATATATATATGGGGTATATATAATTACATATAAGGAGTTGCACTTTTGTAAGCTGCTTCATATTAGACCAGTCTACATCAGTTAAAATCAAAGCAACATTATACTAGGAACTCAGCATCATGCTTTTCTACTGTTTCTTTCTACAGCATAAATTTAAAAAATGCTATTTCAAAAAGAAATCAGTGTATATACTACGATATTATAAATACAGTGTGTTGTTGCAAAATACTTGTGTGATTGAACATATTTATGACAGATTTAACTTCTAGGGTAGCTCTAACTAACTTCTTGTTAGTTTCTTTTAATTTATTTTTTCCAGTTATGTTTCTGGGGGTATTGGTGTTGATGCAGTTCTGCTGAAATAACATCAAATTTGTTACACTCAAGCAAAACTCTTCAATCTCGCCTTAGAATGTTAGTGAGTGAAAAGCCTTTTGATAGGATTGGTGACCTTGCAATAATCCTAAATTAATACTCCAAGCATATATTTCCCAATTTTCTCCTAGCCACGCTGGTAGTTGTTGTAGGGATTTGTCTTCTGCTCATGCTCTGCTTTTTGGTGTCTAAATGGGAATTAATATCCTCAGTAATAAATAGTGAGTTTGTTAGTGATGTTATGTACTTTTATAGAATGCAGGAAGTGGCTTTTCTGATCTCTAGTCCCATGCCATACTAACTGGGTATGATTCATATTGAAATCCAGCAGTGAATATTGCCTCTTCTCAGTTCCCATGGCAGTGCTATGACCACACAGCCAAATGCTGCCAGGTGCATTAGCTACAGATTCCAAAAACTAAAACAGAGTTGCAGGCATGGAGGAGATGAAAAATAAAATTGGCATGCAGTTATTTTGAAGATATTGAATTCACTAACATGATACTAGTTAAAAGTCACGTGTTTCTTGACTTCATACATGAAATGCACGTTTTCCCAAATGACATTTAGTAATAGTGCAGCTGTGTAACAAGCACAGATCTCTATAGACAGTAAAATTATAATCTCAATTAAAAAAAATAGTAACGTAAATACTCTTTAAAAGATTCAGAAAGAAAACATGAGGTAATAACGTATGCCGCTGTGTTGGTTTTGCAGGGCCTGGTTTTTGGTAGTGGGGAGGCCACAGAGGTGGCTTCTGTGAGAAGCTGCTAGAAGCTTCCAGCATGTCCAGCAGAGCCAATCGCTGATGGCTCTGATGATGGACGTGCTGCTGGCCAGGGCTGGGCCAATTAGAGATGATGGTAACACCTCTGTGATAACAGATTTAAGAAGAAATCGTAACAAAGTTTGGGGGTAGTTGTAATTTTTCAGCTAGAGAAGAGTATGAGTGAGAACATGTGAGAGAAACAATAATGAAGGCATCAAGTGCAGAAGGAAGGGGAGGAGGTGCTCCAGGCGCTGGANTGGTGAAGCAGGCTGTCCCCCTGCAGGCCATGGAGGTCCACGGGGGACGCAGAGATCCAGCCGCAGCCCGTGGGGGAGGTGCCCACGCCCGAGCGGGTGGATACCAGGAGGCTGTGGTCCGGCAGGTGTCCCAGTGGAGAGAGAGGCCTTGCTTCCAAGCTGGAGCAGCCTGTCTTTGGAAGACCGCACCGCATGAAGGGTGACCCACGCTGCAGCAGTTTTGGGAGGACTGTCTGTCTGCCTGTGGGATGGACTCATGTTGCAGTGGTTTTGGGAGTGCTGCTGCTCATGAGATTGGACCCACGCTGGAGGAGTTCACGGAGAACGGTCTCCTGTGGGAGGGACCCCACGGTGCAGCAGGGAAATGACTCCTCTCCCTGAGCAGCGGAAAGAAGATCTTGGGTGGTGAACTGACCAAAACCCCCACCCCTGCATTGTCGGAGGGAAGGAGGGAGGGCTTGAGGGGAGACAAAGGTGTTCTAAAGGTCTTATTTTACTTCTCATTCTCTTACTCTGATCTTGTTAGTAATAAGTTCACTTTGTGTCATTAAGTTGAGCCTATTTTGCCCTTGAAGTGTTTTCTCCTGGTTCCTATCTCAACTCATTAACCCTTTGTTAAATTTTCTCTCCTCTGTCCAGTTGCAGAGCAGAGGAGAGTGAGTGAGTGGGCTTTTTGTGGGTGTCTGGCATTTGGCCAGTGTCAAACCACAACAGCTGCAATGGGTATTTTGGTTTATTTTCTCAATGTAGGTGTTTTAAATTTATATTCTGTCTTTAATGTCATGAAAACATCACCAGACCATTCCTTCTGTCTATAACTTAGTAGGATATAGTGGTTTTGGTGCTGGAAGATCTAAAATTGTGTACCAGATATTACTTTAAAATAATGTATATCCTAAATTCACCAGATATTTTCCACCTAAATACTTACTGTGCTTGGGCAACTTTTGAGAACATGTTTTCTGAAAATTACAGTAGTGTTCTGAAGTGCAACTGGCAAATATGTAACACCCTGGGGTGCATCTAAAGTAGTTCAAGATTAGGATATGCATTGGAATTATAAAGGCCTATGCAGAAATCAATTTTGTTTCTTTGCCCTCCTAGATCTGCTTTTGGTAGTGTCTCGGTATGATGCACATGGTTGTATATTGTCA
The DNA here is from genome assembly GCA_013397565.1 of Ptilonorhynchus violaceus. Lineage (NCBI taxonomy): Eukaryota > Metazoa > Chordata > Aves > Passeriformes > Ptilonorhynchidae > Ptilonorhynchus > Ptilonorhynchus violaceus. Next base: position 18,676 of record VZRJ01007868.1, on the reverse strand, counting down.
GTCACTGCACACCTGCTGTCAGTCAACTCTCAGTCTCAACAGAGAGTGCAGCTACAGTGGTGCAGCTGTAAATAGGAGCTGATGACCAGCCTGTAACCTCCCTTTTCCAGTTCCCTCTTCTGGCACGTCACATCTATGGGCAGGAGTGACAGGTACAGTCAGCAGAAGTAATGGCAGAGACATCAGCAACATAAGGTGAAAGATTCGGTAGTAACATCAGGTTTGTTCCTTCTACTGGGCTTTTATCCAAATAAGCAAGTGCTAGTTCCTCAGTAAGCTGAGTAGTCAGCACACGCCTGAGCTGGTTTTAGTCCACAGCAAACATCTCTGTCAATCTTGAGTATTTCAGCTACTTCAGCACTGGACCCTGTGCTCTAATACCTTGTACCAGAAAACAACTTCTCCTGACACAGTTGCAAGAATTTGAAATCTCTTCAATAACAAAGTAATACAGAAGAACTGCAACTCAAGTAAAAACTTTTAAAATTACTTGTACAAAAAATAGAATTTCAAATTGAAAGTTGAAACACCTTTTTAACAGAAGATGCAGAATTAATTTACAGCACTGAAAGTTTAACATGGTTTCAAACTACATCAGCAGCAGTACCATGCACAAATGGGAGTACAAGGATCATCAAGCTTAGAATATATACTACTGCTAATGTCACTGATGACTCACTAGAAAGCTCAAGGCCAAATGACTTCCATTTCCCAAGACTCCCTCTGAAGTTCCTTGACTGAACTTTCTCATCTTTTCTCTGTATGGAAAATTCTCAGAAGACCTGTACACCTGATACCTATGAAAGATACTTAATGTCAGTAGTTTGTATAATTTGGAAGCTGCTAAAGAATGTATAGAAGTATTGATACAGGTAGTTAATATTTTGACTAAAAAAAAAATTAGCCCCCCCAATGTCAGTATTAAACTCCAGTTTACCAGCATAAATGTCTTCTAAAGTGCATATCCATTTCTGTTGCAGTTTTCAAGAGATTCAATGGACCTTATAGTTTCTATTTAGCCAAAGCTGGGAAAGGTAAAGTTTAGAATTTGGAAGACCTCAATCTGATCATGTATATCATGCTTGCATTTGTAGTTACAAGGTAGCCTTTTTGTGAAGAACATTCAGAGGACAAACGATTCTTTGGTGCAGTCATATTGACCATTACAAGGCTAAATGCTAATAGGGATTAATAAGATTTGATTTGCTGATTTGTTGGTGGAAAGTAAATAGTGATTGTGTTAATAATGTGTGCCAAACCTTCATTTAAATCTTTGCATTTTTCCTTTATTTTATATGTTACTTTCATATTTTAGAATTAATAAAGAGTGAGTTTTTTAAAATGCATAGGAAGATATTAACATGCTAATTTGCAGACACTAAACCTTTTCTTTAAGAGTTGTGAGTTGCTCCTTACTTGCTTTCCTGGTAAAATTTTGCAGATCTCTTGGAAATAATCTTCATTTATTTTAATTACTTTATTACCATGCCTGGAAATAGTCGTAGGGAATCTGGTATAGGTGAAGTTACAACAAGTGGTTAATGATGACTAAAACTTCTGACGGCTGAATCACCCATGTGTCAACTGGGATGTTAGATGCTTTGTTAATTTTTTTTTTAACACAATATAACAAAACAGTGCAAGCTCAAAGCTTTGAAAAATGTCAAGAGTTTTCTCTGTGTACTGTACTGGATTTTAGGTGACTGTCTTAGGCAATGTCAAACTGGCCCTGTCTTTAACGTCGATCTGTCCTGTGAGTGAATAAAAGAGTTGTGTGCTTGAATACCGAGTAGTCCCTCAATACAAATTCTTCAATAAAATCTTGATTATAAAGGATAGATATTCTCATTGGGTCAGTAATGATTAGTATTTCAAAAGTTTCAATTAAGCCTTGTAAAACCTATCAATTTTAGTAAACTCTCTGCTGTTACAACTAAAGTAATTCTGTCAATCAATACCTCTTCCATCAGTCACTGAATGCTGATATTTGCTTCAGAATTTGTTTTATTCAATATTTATTCACTGTTTTAATTGTAGTTTTTCTGAAGATATCCCTAAATTTTTAAAAATTTCTTCCATGAAATGGAGCAAGGTAAAATTTTGGATCTTGTACGGGTCCAAAATATTTCCACCTGTACAATTAAGTGACATTGCATTTCATATTGTGGCAAGTAAAATAAGCGTAGAGTATTTGGATTCTAGTATTATCATTGAATTTCTGTTTAATCAGACCCATAATATTTTTTCCTCATGTTTCTCTTCATAAAGGTGTTGATATATCTTTTGTATAATAATGATGTTGATATTTCTCGTATTGTTTAAAGCTTTCTTTTTAATATTTTGCTTTCTATAAAGATGGAAAAAAAGTTGAGTTTTTTTGTTGTAATAATTGCATTTACAAAAAACCACCAACTTCAATAATAGTAGCATGTTAATATAAATTTTTGCTTTACAAGAGAAGGAAAATTCAGCAACTATTATGACTGTTATTCAAGCCCAATGTTTTTTTAGCAATGATTTTAAGCTGCACTGCAAAGACAAGTTTATCGGAGAAAGCTAGTTTCACAGAAGTGAATATAACAGTGTTATTGGATAGTACATGGGATTATATGCTTCACCACTGATGTGAACATTCTCCCATTGTTGCTTCAGTTTAATGTGTGAAATAGTAAAAGCTTAGTGTATCAAAGCTGGCCTGGGGAAGAATCACTTTGCTTTACTCACACGAATCAGCCTTTCAGAATTCTTTCATTTGCACATTTTGCATCTGATCTCCTGTATGTGCAAAATGAACCATGCTGTGTGGTATGCTTGTATGATTGTGAACGTTAACAGCAGTTAAGAGCTGCTAAATCAGCTAGACTTAAATAAATGGAAAGATCCAAAAGAATGTGCTATATGTCATATGTTGCAAACATTGTTTAAACAGATTGTTCTTCCAGTAGAGGAGACACTCTAATCGCTAAATTGTTAGACAGTAACAAGTTTCCTCAAAGAGGAAAAAAAGAAGGATTATCACCTGAATTTAAAATATATTGATATGAATATATGAAAATATAATGTTAAAAAATTTTCTTTATTAAGGAAGAGAACCTTATCAGAAAGGAAAATGTTTTCCTTACTAAGGCTTTTGTTAATTTTTGGTTTGAAAAGCCACAATTTGATGACTCGTTGTGAATGACCTAGCTAGCCTAACTGCAGATAAGTTACAGGAGCTGTTGTTAATGACCTTTTACTGATAACCAGAGTATAGTTGCTATTTCTTGTCATAGGGCTGCACAAGCAATAAGCTGTAATGTTGTATCCACTGGTGCCTCACTACTGAAAACCACCAACTTTAAGAGAAGCTGAACAAGGAAGTACAGTCCTTCTGTGATTTACTTGAAATTCAGGAAGCTTGATGGTGCGTGGAAGATTCTAGATTCATTCTGAGCATGTAAACTGAATTTCATGAAAGGAGTTTGGTTTTGCTAGAAAGACCCATTTTTATCTGCCAGGGATCATCCCAAGCCAGCTTCTCTCAAGGTTGACCTTAGGCTTAAATAACATCATTGACGAAATAAGGGCCTGTTTATAAAGCTTAACTTGCCAATTAGAGTGGTAATATGACCTTTCCTATCCTTGCCAAGATGAAGACAAGTTAGAATCATAAATCACAACATTCTAAAGGGTGAAATGTGTTCACTACAACATAAAAAGGGAGTCGGAGTGGGAGAAGAAATCTGCAAGAAAAAAAAAAGATGAAAGAGGTGATATTTTGTTACAGATAATCTGTGACAAAAGTAGAATATTTCTAGTGCTATTTACAAAATTAATCATGTAATTACATAGTTCTATCATGTGTTCATGCAATTTAACGATATCCTGATTAATTTACTACTTTAATCTTTTCACATCTGTGTCTCTTTTTGTTTTACTAAAACAAACCAGACGAAGAGCCAATGATAACATCGGAGCTGATGGAAGATTATCCTGACCTCAGGCTACTTCCAGACAACACCAGTTAACAATATCCAGTCTCTTTATTTCTGTGCATCCCTTAAATCTCCAGCACAATTGCTGTAGGGAAACACCCTATCAGTTAGCTGTGTAATGCAGCTGTATCAGAACACCAGAACCAGATACCAGCTTCCGTATGCTCTGTTATCTCTTCTTAACATTTCTCAAGCCAGACATTTTCACAGTAAACTGGTGTTTGCAGTTGTTACAAGAGAAGTCACAGAGCTATTTCTCTCAAGTGCAGCTGCAGAGGACAGAGGCAAAGATACAGTTATAATTTTCTGAAAACGGGGAATAGGACATTATGAAGAGGTTCTTCACAGAAAGGGTGATTGGGCATTGGAATGGGCTGCCCAGGAAGGTGGTGGAGTCATCATCCCTGGAGGTGTTTAAGGAAAGACTGGATGTGGCACTTGGTGCCATGGTCCAGTTGACAAGGTGGTGTTAGGACATAGGTTGGACTCAATGATCTCAAGGGTCTCTTCCAACCTAGTTGATTCTGTGATTCTGTAATACTGGCAAAAGTAGTGAGCTTTTGGCAATGCTCAATTAGCTCCCACCCAACCATGTCACCAGCCAGGTGCAATTTTCTTTGATTGAGGTGGCATCTTAAGAATAACATTTACTTCCATTTGTTCAAGCAGAGATTTATGTAATCATGATTCTTGGTACACATGACCATTCTTTGGGTTTTTTAAGGTTGGTGGTTTGATTACAGGATAATTGCACATTGATCATATAAGAATTTTAGGGAGGGGGGAATGGAAGGTGAAGAGTTACAATGTTTGCAGAAATGTTGTCTTAGACAATGTTGGGCAATGTGCTTCTATCCTAAAATAGAGATCTGAAGCAATGGCATCACCTGCTTCTTCCCAAGTATTTCTTCTCCTGTTACAATATTAGATATGCATATTCACTCTGGTTACTTTCCGTCTAGTACATACATAGTTTGCATGGCTCTTGTGACTATTAGCTGTGGTTGAATCACTGGCTGCAGGTCTTGTCTTCAGCTGTTTATAAGTCAGTGTAAAGTTCATATGTGGAACTTGATAAAATGTAATAGCTATGTGTAAGAGTCAGTTGTTGGTAGTTATTATGCAAGTAGAACAACCACTCCTTACGTTACAATGACAAGTAGTAATTTCAGTCCAGTGATCTAATGATGGCCAAACTTGAGGGAATTATCTTAAACCATCACAAGTGAACCATGATTAAAACCCATTTAACCTAATTAATGTGCTTTGAAGGACTCTCTTAATGTTTTCTGCTGTTATTCAAACTGTAGTGTTAATCTAAGTAAGCAAAATACTACCTGTGATGTAAGACAATACATAGACTATCTGTGCAAGAAACGGTTTTTTTGCTTTTTTTGAATATTTGAGTAGTATTGATTTTGATACTGCTGCACCCAGATAAAGCCTAGGGTCTACTTGTGTATAAACTCCAGAAAACAGTGCATTCTCTCATACAAAGAGCTTACCTTGAGGTGTGGATGGACAGGCTGCAGGTAAGTGCACAAAGAAAATGAGACTTTTGTCAGTATGAACAGGAGTCATAACACATTTGAAATGTTACACTGCAAAATGAGGGTGTTAAATAAAAATTAAATGAAATGAAGGTGTTAAAAGTTAAATGAAACAGGTGAAACCACAAGAACAAACAAACAAAGAAACCCCCCAAACAAACCAGAAAAGGGCTAGTGGGTCACCTCTGCAGGGAATTACCATCTGTGGAAAATGGTAGATGAATCCCCAACCAAAACAAAATGCCAATGCCAAACTTGAATATTTTGTAGATGGGCGCTTGCGATTAGTACCACAAACTTAACAGAAATGGAATTTGCTTATTTGAAGGGATGGCAGCTACAGGAAGTGTTGCAAAAGGTGGAATATTCCCTTAATGTTCTTTGATGTTTGATCTTTGTATACTTTCAAGCCTAATCAAGAAGAAAGGAGATTTAATCCATGACACAGAGAGCAGCTAACAAGCCAGCTCTAAGTGATGTCTGTGTGTTAGGAAAACAAATTACTTGTTAGAATTGCCTTGTTAAGGTATAGAGCTTGACATGCTTCAGTGATCTCAGATCTAGGGGCAGGTCGACAAGGCTTGGGGAGTAGGATGCCCACTGAAAGTGGACACAAAGAATGCAGAATTTATAGACCATCTGGCAAAACTCCCAAGATGAGCTCATATTCAACTTAAACACCAACCTAAAAGATAATTCTGGCAGGGGTAGATTGCAACCACTGGCACAAGAAACCCACCAACTCAAGAGAAGAGAAAGCCTGAGCAATCAGAGTAATCAGCATAAGAAGCAAAAGAATCATTAACCAATAAAAGATAGAATATTAATTAACAAGAGAACTATGTAACTTGTAGCCAATGAGTATTAATTCTTTTATTTGCTAAAATGTGTAAATAGTAAAAGGTTTTGATAGTTGCCGTGCTTGATTTGTGCTGGAATATCACCAGATGCCCAGGCTTGCACAGCTCTGGAATAAATAATCAATGTCTCTCTCAAATGTGTAATTATTGGCTTGTTGCATATTGGGTAATGAATCTGATTTTTGTGGACAACAGAAGGAGGAGTTGTAAAATATATATATATTTAATGGGATAAGAAGGAAAAGACTAAGGTAAAATTATCCCACAGAGATGGATTTTTTTCTTTTGTTTGACAAGAAGGTTAGTAGTATTACAGTGATAAAAAAAAAAAGGAAGTATGTGGATAGGGTTGAATAGAGAGACAAAGAATCTTTATATTCAGTCACTGTGAGTACACATTAGTAGCAAATATTCCCAAGGAGAAACTGACACACAAGTTCATACCCACTTCCCCTTTAGCTCTACCTGAGGGTGAAAAAAACAGTGAGAAGAATTGTCCTTTCTCTTGTTTGAGGTCATAAAAAAATCAAGGAATTGTAAAAAATGGCAGGCTTTTTATTCATTTGGATATGCATGACTTGTCAAAATTGGGGGTTTTAACAGGAATTTGTTTTCTCTTAATGGAAAATTACAAATAGTTACATATTTTTTACGGAAAACAAAAACTTCAAAGTGGCATCTACATTCAGTAATTAGCAAGGTGGCATTTTCTTGAATATGAAAGGAATACAACAAACAGATAAAGATACTTTGCTGATAACACTGAAATTTTTCTGTCATTACTCTTCAAAGATCATATTCATCGGTTCTTCTTCAGACTTGTTAACTCACTGAGACTTTCCAGTCTTTTTGTTCACCTTATTTTTACCACATAGCATCCATCTGAACTATCTTTGCTTAGGTTATTCTTGCATTTGCTTTCAGTTAATGTAGAAACATTTATTTATGCATCAGGAAAACAGAGGACTGGAAAGAACTTTTTGAATCATTGAATCCATTTTGAACTGAAGTTCAATTTTAAAGCTAAATATAACTTTTCTTCTGCTCGTTTTGTCAAGGTACCAAACCACTGATCTAGTAATCTTGCTTCAGTTTTTCCGCCTAATTGTATTTATATATTTATAGATTTTTTCATGTGTCCCAACTGTAATTTATCAATATATTTATAAAGAAGAATTCTATACCCTCTCCAGTTTGTCTTTTCTGGAATAAGTAAACTGAGTTTGTTTAGCTTACTTTCATATGACTGGATGTTTGATTTCCTTACAATTTTGTTATCTCTTGTTTATACTCCTGCTGTCTGACTCCTGCAAACATGGGTGGCAACCACTTCTTGGACAATGAAATAGAAAGTTCCTCTTTCCTCAGCCAGGACTTGCTCGCCTTTCATAGCAAGGCCATACTGACATATATTAAAGACTATAATTCAACCTAGACACCAACCTAAAAAAAGAAGACAGGCTATGTTTCTAAACCTTTTCTGAAGGCTGCAAAGTCTCTGACTATGTTTGTAAATGAAATAATCACAGTGAATTCTCTAGCCTTGAGACAAAGTGGAAGTTCACAGTCTACATGCATACAGCTAAACTAATTTCCCAGGATATTGCTGTCCTGCCTATTGGAAACAGTCTGCCAAGGTATTTTCTGGCAGGTTCTGGTAGGTACAGGGCAGTATACTTCCCAGGTTCGTGTCAAGTCTGGTCATCTGTCAGTGCGATCTCTCTGTACTCTCTAAGAGAAACTGGTGAAATGCCAGGTACTCAGGTAGTCACTAGTCTTTGTTTATATTGGCATCCGTTAGAGAGGACTGTAATACTCTTAAGAGTATTTTTTTTCAGTATCACATTTTATTTTGAAGGAAATTTAATTTTAATTCAGGAAGAAGTAGTTACAGCTCATAGCATCACAGGAGAGAACCGTAGAAACATCAAGGTTGGAAAAGACCCTTAGGATCGAGTCCAGATGTTAAGCTTAGAACAGCTGTGTTCACCACTAAACCATGTTCCATCTATGAATCTTTTAAACATGTCTAGGGATGGTGATGCAGCCACTTCCACGGGCAGCCTGTTCCAATGCTTGACAAACCTTTCAGTGAAGAAATTTTTCCTAATATCCAATCTAAACCTACATTGTTGCATCTTGAGGCCATTTCCTCTTGCCTTATTGCTTGCTACTTGGGAGAAGAGACTGATTCCCACCCCGACCTCCTTTCAAGGAGCTGCAGAGTGTAAAAGTTCTCCTGTCCAGGCTAAACAACCCCAGCTCTCTCAGCCACTCCTCTAGTCCTTTCACCACCTTTTTGCCCTTCTGGACACACCCCAGTACCTCAATGTCTTGCTTGTAGTGAAGGGCTTAAAAGTGAACACAGGATTCAAGGTGCAGCCTCACCAGTGCTGAGAACAGGGGGAACCAGTCACTGCCCTGGTCCTGCTGGCCACACTGTTTCTGATACAAGTCAGGATGTCATTGACTGTCTTGGCTATCTGATCACACTGTCAGATCATGTTCAGACAACTGTTGACCAACTGCCCCAGGTCCTTTTCCACAGGCAGCTTTCCAGCAGCTCTTCCCCAAGCAGTTTGTTAACAGATTATGTGTTAGCACTGAGTGACTTAGTTCTTCTAACAGTATTTACTCACCCAGCTTTATATGGTACAAGGCACAGGACGTTATCAGAAGTGAGACAGAATCAGCCAGCAAGAGTCCTTAGTGCTGAGTCAGAAGGAAAAATTTAAGAATAGTACTGTAGTTGTCTATAGGCCAAAACTCTCTAAATCAGGCTTAGAGTCATAGCTGGATTTCTGCTCACTGAGACAACTGTCTTCAAGTAGCAGGAATGCCAGTCCTGATCTCTGAGAATTTATGAAAAATAAAGTGTGGTAGCCCTAAGGTTAAATGACTTGTGCTCAGGATGCCCCTGGTGAAAATTTGTATCCAAGATAGAATAGGCAATCGGTGGCCATTAGAGTAGAACTAGAGCTACCTGCTTTACTTCAACAGATTATAGAATAGTTTATTCTAAAAATTCCCCAAGAAACTTTATAATATGTCTTTATTACCATGGCTTTAGAGCTGGAAAATCCTCTTTTCTTGGAGTATGCATTAATTAGACAAAACAGAAACACGTTCACAAAAGTCTTGCCCAGCTACCGAGAGGTAATTTTTATAGCAGTAATCCTCTCAGGCATGGCACGCCTTTTACATTATCAAATTCAACAGCAGAAGTGCAGTTCCTACAGAGAAGGGGAAAGATTGAAGTCAGCATTCTTTTGTATTTTTTTTTTTGTTGTTTGCTTGGTTTTGGGTTTTTTTTACATTCGGTTAAACCAAGCCCCTCAGTTCACTTGAAACTATTGTTTCTAATAAGTAATTGCATTAATATGGTGACGTCTTGCATTGCCCAAGAAACTTGTCTGCAATTCTCAGGCAAATATTTCTAAATTAGAAAGGCTATGGCTGAAATATTCAGTAAAAGCCTGTAAAAATCCCTCTCTTGAGTGTCCACTTTGAAGGTAGAATTTAAGTGACCTAATAAAGCCTGAAAGTGGTGCAGTGTCATTTATTTGTCTGACTGTGTGCTTCCAACAAATGTTTCAAAATGCTGTAATTTTTTTTCTGTGGGAGTCTTAGCTCCATGGTAACCATATCCAGTTTAACTCTTTAGGAATCTTGTCACTGTAGAGAAATCTTATCTAATGATTAAATCTACTCCAGTCTCCTTTTAGCAATCTTTCTTTCCTTCCTAACTTCCCCCAAGAAAGGTTTTGTTAATTGTGAATGCAATTCATCTTCTGGTGTAGGATGTCATCACTTCAGAATAATTCTTCATGTTTTCCTCACGAACAAGCAGAGAAATTCAGGGTTAGGACAAAGTAATACCAAGATGAGTCAGACTGTAGTCTCACAATTTGCAGAAACAGTACCGTTGCCACCCTTGAAGTTCAGGATGTGGGAAACAAAGTATTATGAGTATGGAAATATTCTTGCATGAATTGAAGCTGAAATAACTGTGACCTTTAGAAAATAAACAGCGCTGTGACAGAGATGCTCTGTGAGTTACATAGGAGTGCCCATTTTGTTTCTTAGTGTAAGTTTTGAAGAGAAAAGGTGACAAATTCTTATGAATCATATTGAAGTAAAAGTCTCACATTCAGAAAGAATAAAATACACTAGAGAATATAGGTTTTCTAATAAGAAATGTACAAGGGTTTTGCAAGTTCTGCACCCCATCCTAGTACAAGAGATATAAAGTAACCCCTGTGCATTTGAAGATTTGGGAAGAAGTTTCCAGAATAACGTTTTGAGATAACTGACTTATTCGGATTTGAATGGGAAGTTGTGGAGTGTACAAGGAGGGGGAAGGTTGTTTGTGAATATTTACCACTTTCCTCAAAGCAACAGTGTTCCTTTTAAATCACAGTGAGATTTGAGGAGGTAGACCACTGATGTGACTGCTTTTGAAATAATTTGATCCAAAATCTAATGGTATATATTTTTTTGTATTTCAGTTATTGGCAGCCAGCTGTCTGTGTATAACCAGGGAGAGAAAGTTCTGTCTCATCTTGAAGCCTGAGGTCTAATGCATACTGAATGTAGATTTTATTGTTTTGCTTTCTATACATCTGTTCTCTCTTAAGCAGAAATCAGATGTTGGTATTCTATGAGGACATTAAATTAATCTCTTATTAGTTCTTCTGGCTACACTTCCAATTGACTTTCACTGTATTATTTCTTAGTCATTATAATGAAGTCATACTGAAATTCTGGTGACTTACCTGAGACCTTCGCCATTATTTTCTTGTTTACTAAATTCATTGTCTTGAATATTCACTATCAGTTTATTTATTTTTCTGTGTTTTTTTCAAAATTTTCTGTGAAATCTGAGAGGAGACTGAAGTCTGAAATATATTACATGGAAGATAAGAAGAAAAGAGAACATTAGCATCCTTGACCAATTCTAATATAAAAAAGAGATGTAATAATAACAACATTGACTAGGATAATATAGTTACTCAGGCAAAAGCATTGGCATTAAAATATGAGATTAGCACTTAAACTGTGAAGATGCAAAAAAATTATGTATATTAGGTACAAAAAGCAAAAATGTGCCAATCAAGTTACTGAATTTGTGCTCTTAGGCAAATAAAAGAAATCTAAGTAAGATGTATTGTGAATTCTCTCTGCAAGGAAGACAAAGAGAAACAGAAGCATGTAGGAACAAGGGAGGCAGGAGTCTCTTCAAATGCAAAGCAGTACAGGCCTCTATCATTGCCAAGTTGCTTGGTCACATTGAGAACAGCCAGCTCAGTTCTGTGGTGCTGAGGTTGAAATGTTTACTAAAAACTCTTAGAGGAAACACTTATTTCAGAATACAGGCTTTAATTTAAGTTCTCAGTATATGTTATCCAGTGCAGAATGAAATCTATCTTGGGACAAAGTGTTTTATACATTTTTTTAAATGAAGAAAGATTAACATGGAGGCTATCCCATGAAGGCTGCTGAAGACACTAATGACTGATTGTGCTGCATATGTTAAGGTTTGTGGAATATAAGTTTTCCCAGATGTAAAGTTTAGAATAGGCTTATGTGAAGAAATTCTGTGAATGTTTATCTTAAAAATCATATAATGTTTGCTAGACATACATGTAGAATACTGGAACTGTAGATTGTACTTTTACTAATGGTGTAGTCTCCTTGAAGAATGTTACACCAAAAATATAGTAAGGTATATTGAGTACTTTCAGGCTTAGCAAACTTAAATGCCAGCTTTTCATTATGTACTAAATGATTTCCAGTTAATGCAATACATTTAAAAATAATCCCTATTTTAGACATTTGAGTGAGTTATTTCTATAAATGACATATAAAAACCGTGAAATTATAGTGCTAGCTGTAGCAGATGACTCTGTAGTTACTTAAATATTTTGTCTTTTGTCAATGAAGTGTTATTCCTTTAATATAAAATTAGTTTTGTTTGGAGTTATTAAATAATTCTCAAATTATATTCAGAAAATATTCTCTCACAACTCTTCTAGCATGTGCTAGAACCATCAAAGAGCTTCTTACACTTGATTTTAAAAAAGTAACAAAACAGTCATGTGAAAAGCAATCTGATGTCCCGACTACCGTGATATGGAATTGGAAAGTTCAGCAAATCTCTGTAAGAGAGTTATCTCAGGCTTGCATCAGAAGATTGGTTCAGATCTTTACAACTGCACAACTGCACTTTGTTTATGTTCATTTTACACACAAATCCATGTCTAATCTTCATGGAACAGAAGTATTTATTGTCTGTGTGACTGTATAAACCTGTTTGAATTTTTTTGTGTATAAAAACCAGTTTCTCTAATTTACTCGGTAAAGAATACTGTATTTTGAATTGCAATTGACTGCAAAGCTTTGGCTTTTTATGCAGCAATTTTACGATAACACTTATTTTCTGCATTAAAAAAACTTTTATACATGCTTTACTATATAAATTACAATATAATTCAGAGGTTCATGCACAAAACTACTGTTTTCCCAGCTTTGTTCTGATTTGTCTTGTAAAAACTCTTGCTAATAAAATTAGTTTGATATGAAAATAATGTAGCAGTGTATTGGCTAGGGGATATACCAGCTATTCCTTCAGTATAACCAGAAATGCTTAGAGGTTTAGCATGTATATGCTGCATAGGAGTGCCACTAAGGGCAGGGGAAAGGCTCAGTTTTGCACCACGGGATAATCATCAAGCCTGTGATCGGTTTCAGTAAGAGTCAGCAAAACTTGTCCTTCATCATATGATGAAGATATTTGATATAATGACATCACACACCGTGGTGTTTCATAGTGTCTCAACTCAGATGTCGAGAAAATATTTAGAACTAGGAAGTTTTAATATAACAACCTCTTAAAAGTATTTCTTGTTTCTATTGGTGCCTACAAATCAACTCTGCTTTTTTTGAGAACTGGATTTATAATTTATTTTACTTATTATTTATTATTATGTCAGTGCAGGCTATTTGTATACTTGTGTATAATCTAAAGTGTATTATAATGCTATATATAGCAAACTCCCTCAATAATTTTTAAATGAGCCTACTCATAAAAAGCAGAAAACATTAATACCATATCAGAGAATCACAGAATCACAGAATATTCTGAGTTGGACGGGACCCACAAGGACAACCAAAGTCCAACTCCTGGCCCTGCACAGCACCATCAAGTATCACACCACGTGCCTGAGGACACTGTCCAAAACTTCTTGAACTCTGTCAGGCTTGGGGCTGTGACAACTTCCCTGGGAGCCCATTCCAGTGCCCAACCACTATCTGGGTGAAAAAGCTTTTCCTAATATCCAACCTAAACCTCCCCTGACACAGCTTCAGGCCATTCCCTTGAGTACTGTCACTGGTCATCGCAGAGAAGAAATCAGTGTCTGTCCCTTCTCTTTCCCTCACAACGAATTTGTACACTGTGATGAGATCTGCCCTCAGTCTCCTCTTCTCCAGGCTGAGCAGACCAAATGACCTCAGCCACTCCCCATTTGTTTTCCCCTCCAGACCCTTCACCATCTTCATAGTCCTCCTTTGGAAGCTCTCCAACAGCTTTGTATCTTTCTCATACTGTGGCTGTCAGAACTGCCCTCTGGACTCACGGTGAGGCCACCCCAGGGCAGAGCAGCGTGGGACAATCCCCTCCCTTGCCCAGCTGGCAATGCTGTGCCTGATGCACTCCAGGACACAGCTGGCCCTCCTAGCTGCAAGGGCACTGCTGACTCATGTTCAACTTGCCATTGACCAGGACTCCCAGGTTCCTTTCCGTAGCATTACCTTCCAGTCTCATTCCCCAGTCTATGTACACAACCAGGGTTGTCCTGCTCCAGCTACAGAATCCAGCACTTGCTCGTGTTAAACTTCATATACTTGCTGATTGCCCAGCCCTGTATGTAAACTCTACTCTTCACTCTCCAATGGGATTTGGGAAAAAAAAGTAAACTGTATTTTGGGGTTTTAATTCAGATTATTCAATAAGTTGATCTAATGCTTTTGAGGAAGAATTTTGATACTGCCCCTATAACAGGTTTCTTTTATATATCAATAGACATTTCAGTTAGCAAAATACTGCACGTGGTGCTCTGTAAGCATCTTATATTGAGAGGACAAGATATTAGGAAGGTATAGTGCCTTTCTGCTGTAATTAATGTGCAGCACCTTACAAATATGTTAGAAACTTTCTCAGGCTTAAGATTTCACATATTAAGAAAATAAAGTATCCTCTCTGGCTTGTTGTAGAGGTGCTGTGAGTGCTTACTTTTTTCTGAAGTACTTCTTAGACTCGGTTATTTGTGTACTGGGAATGCATAGAGTGAAACAGCTTGGTGATACAAGCCCTTCAAGTTTAATTGAACCCGTGGTTTGTTCTATGTGTTTACTGAAATAACTGCTTAAGAATACTTTTTTTATCTCACTGTGCTTTGCTGCCTGTCAGGTTCTGTTACTTACTTTTATGTTTCTATTTTGTTTCTGATAAATTGGATGGAATTACACCTTTTTCTTCAGTTTTCTTTAGATGGAAAAACTTAGAATCACAGAATTGAGGTAGAATTCTCAATCTGAAGATCTTGGTAAAGAACGAGAGAGAGGGTAGGAAGTTCCAGTGTGGCAAATGACTTGATGAGGAAGGAGATAGATACGTAGCTTTTGAGATTAAAACAAAAGGTTGCAGCTCTCTTGCAAATAGATCATATTTACCCATTTATTCTTCCCATGCAAAATAAGAGATGAAAGAGACAAGAGATGTAGAAACAAAGACTCTGTTAAGCCTTAAGAGGCTATATAATAAGGCAGAAGGAGGCACAGTGACAGAGAAGTAGAGAATATTGGAATACTTTGTCCCTTTTGACATTTGGGCTGGATAAGGAGGCAGAGAAGAGGTGGTAAAAGTCAACATTTCTTACCTTCTTTCTCACTGGTGACCATGACACAGGCTGTTTTGGTTTGGATATGTTTGTATGACATGTAAGTCTTGTGATTGGTGTCTGCCTCTTAAACAGATGCTTTCAGACTCTTGTAGACAAGCTGAGATAGGCTTGTGGGAGACAAGTCTCTAACCTGCTACATTTCTACATTTTGCTGATCCTGACAACCCGTGATCAAACAAGTATCTTTAGCATATGTGAAGGGAGTTCTGAACACAATATATGTGATGGCACACCCCAAAGAACAGACCTAGTGTAGGGGTAAAGGGATCTTTGTCTTGCATTTTGATTACAAATAAGGAACAGATTAATTAAATTTATGGAGCCCTGTTAGCACCTACCTGATACAGAACACATGTATACTTTTTTCAGTAGAGATGCAGTTTAGTAACAGAGATATCAACATTTTCTCATGCTTAAGAAAAGTGTTTATAGCTCTATTGTATATTAAATCTTGCCCATTTTTTTAATATGCTGTACTGTGTCTGGCTAGGAGATTTGACAACTATCAAACCACAAAACTAATGCTGATTTAAAGTTTACAGTGGCTTCTTTCATTGTATTCTTTAAAACAAATTGTTTACATTAGTGGTTCTTTTAAGCTGGGATGAAATTTTCACGTAAGATGTGTCTGCATCATTAAAGACAGTTTACATCTTAGAAACAGTAGCTGGGCTTTTGGTGTGCCCATACATATCAGAAGTAGACAGAACTCTCCTTCAACTGAAATAGAAACATTGGGTGTGGGGTGGAGGAAGCAGATAGAATGCACAAACAGAGAGGAGGTTATTAGATTGATGGGCTAAGTGAAGAGTGAAGAAAATCAATATATGACAAAGACTGCAGTGAGAAATGATGCAAGGAATGGACACGAGAGATGTGCAAAATTGAAAGAGAGGAACTGATAGCTAGGCTAGGTAGGTTCAACTTTTTGAAAGCGTTCTTTTAGGATCTTCATGTCGAAGTACAACTAGGAGAAACACATTTTATTCATTAAGATTTTGCTGATTCTGTGTAGGAATTCTGTCAGTAATTTGAAGTGAATCTTCAGAGGCACCTTTTGAGTTCCCATTAAAACAAAGACCATTAAAAAAATTATTGGTATAGGCTTAAAGTTATGTTCTGTGAACTTTGCAACTAGTGATGGAATCTTTTGAAAGAGATAAAAATGACTGAAGTTAGTAGTGATGCAGAAAACTCATCTGGAAATAGAAGGGTACTTCAGGAGTGTTATTGTTCACAGAAGTATATTTTCCTTTAGTGGACATGGATCAAAATACAACAACAAAAGGATTATGTAGGAGCTTCAGATGTCTTTGAGCCCTGTACTAATGAATACAAATTAGATACAGAAGATACAGAAGCAAGATTGTAGAATTGAAGGTTTTGCTAACTTTGGGTTTAGTAGGTTATAATTTTCCTATTATTCTATCCAGTTTTAATTTGAACTAAAATACCTGCTCTGTTGAAGATGGAGGAGTGTGAGACACTTGAATGTGGCAGAGAGCCCCTTCTAACTCTGAAGGCAGTATAAAACACTTGATAGTATTTTTATACTTGCCTTTCTCCAAGTGTAGAACTCTTCTCAAACTTTAGCATATCGCCTTTTTAGAAGACTAAAACAATTGAGCTGCAAAGAGGTCTGAAATATTTTTATGTGGAACAGTGTAATTTGAAATAGCTTTTTCTCTCGTTATAATTAAAATCATGTCAGCACTCTCATCCAAACATTTAAAAAGAAGAATAGTAAGCAGTGCCTTTGCAGTGCAATTGCCTTTTCTGCAGTATAAGAATATGTAATTTGTTTACAGTAGATGTAAAAATAATATATTATCTGACTGCATTAATAAACTAGAGATGACCATAAAGTATGAAATCTGCCTCACTGTAAAATGTGATTTCATAGGTAACAATATTTGGAAAGTATTTAATAATGATTATCAGATAAAGCTTTAAGTAAAGTTCCTTTCTTGTGTTCTCCTATAGAACTGCAGAGAAGTAATCATTAAGGATGATCAGTATATTTGCAATCTTTTTTGAACTATAATGCAGAAATATGTTTCTAATATGTTTCATTCCCTTAATTGTCAAAAGTGTCTGTATTGTAATTTGGGGTTTCATGATTTTAACAGTCAGCCATGTATCTTCATGTTGCATTTGTCTGCTGAGTGTATGATTAAATTATTTGACTCTTATCTCTGTGCAGGAAATGTTATTCCTAGCAATTAACTCAGGCTTATCCTTAGGGTTTTATCATAACAACCACACTCGAGGGATGTCATGCTGCTGAAGGTGACTAAAGATAATATGTAGCCTACTTTCAGCTTCATTGGTAGATTTTTCTCATTTGAAATCTACCAGCTGATAGCATGAACAGTCAGCATTTAGTAAATAACTGAAAAGGCTCCTTGTTATTGTATACTCAATCAAAACATACTTAAGCGCTATGTACTTACTTAGACAGCTTGATGAAAGGTGTGTATGTGGGGACTAAACTGCCCTATGCATGCCTGTAAGTTTCCTAGTGCATTTAATTATCTTGCTGTAATAATTTAAAGAGAACATACCTTTGCACGTTCATTTAGTAACTGAGCAGTCAAACAAGGTTGGAAGTTTTTCTGTGCTAGTTATCCTACTGTTCTCTATTTCTGCCTAAAAATCTCGTCCAAGGAGAAAGAGATGTTCCAAAAGATCTCCAACATACAGGCAGTTTTAACCACCATGCATACAAGTATATGTGTAAAATTTAACTAGAATTTGCATGAAGACAAATAGGTTCAATTCCATCCTTTTATTGTGACTTTACAAAAGTTTCTTGTGGATGTTGAAAAATATTTTGTAAGGTAGAGTGCATCATTGACTACAGAGACGGAAGGATAATGCAAGGGTAATGGGGCTTGCAGACATATCAAATAATTTCTACCTGATTAATATCACAGTAATAACTTCTGTGATGGTAGAGAGAATATGCTGTTGCATAATTTTGGAGTGTGTATGGGGTTTGGGGTTTTTGTGGGTTTTTTTCCCTTTTTTTCTTTTTTAGCATTTTAATACACATTCATTGTTGTGTCATGGTTATAATTTTGGCTGCCAAGAATAACAGGGCTATTGACACTTGCCAAGTATTTTCAGCTTGTTGCTGGTGATACTGTTAATCTTCTGTAATGTCCTCTGTATTGTAAGTTATAGTAGGATAATCTAATGCAAATCTTGTCAAATATGAATGAGCTGTGTTTTTCTGAAGGTACTGTTGATTTTTAGCAACTTTTTTCTTACTAACTTTTCAGGTATCAGCCAAAATTTTCCTCATGGCCACCCTTGGCTGACATTGT
>VZRJ01007865.1:18364-32495 GCA_013397565.1 Ptilonorhynchus violaceus | reverse complement strand
ATAAATATACAGTGCACGGAATAAATACCAATACTATGGATAACCAAGGAATAGCACAACTTAGAAGTCCATATGACTTACCAAACTGAGTTATTGTGGTGTGATGTGCTGAGGTTCTTTTCATTTACTTCTAGAAGAGAAAAATTACTCAAACCGGCATCCCAGCTTGAGGGGTTTGCCTTCAAACACATCTTAGAGATGTATAGAAGGTTTTCCCATTTGTGAAAACTACAGTAGGTCTTTCATAATCATGAAGTCCTAATGTCTATCAGCCAGAATTCCAGTATAATTCCTCTTTACAACAGCTGTTTCTTGTTATTCAGTCCGGGCGCCTATGGGTCTCATAAGACCATGGGAAGAAGCTTAATTTACGTAAACAGCAGATAACCTTCTTGACAGCAAGAAGGAAGGTAGGAGGGAGAGAGGAGTGAGCTGCCTCGCCGCAGAATCCAAGTACAAGTCCAAACTGTACAGTGAAACTATATAGTGGCATCCTTTTTCTTGACTGAAGCCTGACTGAACCAATGCACCTGATTTTCATTGTAAGTAGAAACAATGTTTTCCTGCAGGAGAATCCTCCCTGTTTTTCTGGGGAGGAATGTGCAGGAACATACACACAACTCACAGGTAAGACAGGAACATACTGAAGAAAGCAAGGAATGCTTTGGGGGCATGCAGGTTACAACAAGCATGGATTTACTAGGTGGACATAGGGACTACAACATCCTTGCATGTTACAGTCTATGCATCCCTGTTACAATCCACTCTGATCTCAGGAGAGAATTCTCTGTGAATAAAGTGGAAAGACCCCTAAAGGTTCAAATACTCCTTTAAGCAGATTAAAGCCAAACGAAGCTAGATGTTGGTACCAAAATATTGATGCATTTTATTTAACAGTAAGTGAGAGAGAAAGAAGGAAAGAAGGAAGGAAGGAAAGAAAGAAAGAAAGAAAGAAAGAAAGAGAAGGAAGGAAAGACAGAAAGAAAGACAGAAAGAAANCCAAAAAGCACAGAATCCATTGGATTAATATATGCTTTGGGCCAGGTGGGAACACCCAAGTACCACCCCTGAGGGGGCCAGTTTAACACTGTCCCTTGCAAGACTGAGAGTCTGTTGCATCATTTTGCACCACGTGCAGTGCTCTGGTGCACTGTCTGGAGACCCCTTCGGGGGGGCCTTTGATGGGCTGTGACACCCCTTTCATATGCATGTCCTGTAGTTGTGGCTTTTCCAGAGTGGGGGGCCTCCCACAGCTGCACAGCAGAGGATGGGCATTCTTCTGACCAGAGGCTTTTTTCACCACACATACACCCAAAACCTCTCCCCATCCCCCCTGGGTTGGGAGACTCTGTGCAAGCCTGGCAGCAGATAAGCCTGGGGCTAAGGCCTCCACCCCGAAGCTGCTGGGCAGGATCCTCCTGTGAAAGCACTCTTTTCCCCGAGCCCAGACCTTAGAATGGTGTCATTTTTATCTTAAATCAACTTACAGTCCAGGGTCTCAGCCCCGATGGCCCATCCAAGGTGGCAGTGGTCGCCAGTGTAGTTTTTTTTTCTTTTGGTGCAGCTTTGTTACAGTTTTGTTAAAATAGGCAAAAGTTCTTCATAAAGAATGTTTAACCCATAAACCATAACACCTCAGTCTCTCACATTCCCAAAAATAGCCACATGACTGAACTACCCCTTTCTATCCACTTTGTTGTCCCATCTGCCCCTATATTAGGAAAATATGCTTTAAAAGAATGAGTGGAATGTGAGTGCTGAGTTACAGGTTAATAAAAGCCATGACACAGAAAGGAGAATTCAGTGATTTAACATTTTGGGAGTTTATTCCATGAATTTGGTAAGCTGCAGAAGGACAATATTGCAAAAGAACCCATTGCTTCTGTGAATGTTACGCTGTCAGCAGCCATTTCTAATCCATTTCAGAAAATAGGACATCTCACCTGTCTTTGGCAGAGGATAGCTGACATTAAGTATATCTTCCAGTAATTAAAATATTGGGCCTGTGGTATTTAGAGCATAGTCAACATACCCATTTTTAACTGCCTCTTTCCGAGCCCAAATATGTATCTGCAATAAAACAAGGAAGAGTTACTTTAAACAACCCTCACATTTTCATTTTGTTTGCTTCTCTTCTGTGAATCATTGTTGGAAAAATGCTGTCTGTCCACACCAGACCATGCAATGAAGCTTTTAGTTTAAAAAAAAACCCAACTCATGTTTTGCTGGACCTAACAAAATGCAGCACAGACCCTGACCCTACTAAAATATAGGAGAGCCTCCACTTCAAAAGGACAAAGATTTGAATACAACTGTACATTGCTGGAACAAATAAACTCATAGCTTTTCTTTTCTTAGGTGGAAAATGCTGTAAAACTATTTAGAATTACACATTTTAAACCAATGTATTCCAGCAAATATCTCTGGCTGGCAAGCTTTCCTCAAGCCCACCTGCAGAGAAAGAAATGGATGACCAGAGAGCATTTGCAGTCCCAACATACACATCTCTCCTCCTGAACTTTCTCATAGACCACTGGCCTCCTCTTTGCTGGAGAGAACAGATGACATCCGTACCTCTGAGTAATTAGGACAACAGCAGCAAGCAAAGCTTTCCCCTCCTATGACCATTTGCTTTGTCACAGTACTGAAAAGGGCAGCTGCTTGCCCAAAAGTGATGGAGTAGCCTGAGAGAAGGTTTACGTCTCTATAATGTATCTCTGAATAAGAGACCACACGCCAGGTGCCCAGCAGCTCAAAACATCCACATTTCTTGCATCTAAATGCAATGCATGACCACACAAGAAGCTGCAAACCCAAACCGTAGGAGCACAGTTAGGAAACATCAAGATTTAATTTACAATGGAAAAAAAAAATTAAGCATATTCAGTCAACAGAATATTCTTAACCTCTGAGGCCCTTTTTCAGCTGAGGCTTCAGAGGAGATACAAAGACCAGATCACTTCATTTTGCAAAACCTAAACACAACTAGCATCTTAAAATCCTAGTCCTAGTATGAGCTTTGAGTATTTCAGCTTGTAAATTACTTACCAGAAATGTAAACGGGCACGATAAATATGCTTACACAAATACTGTGGAAGCATAAACTCAGCATCTCTGTCCAAAACCAAGGGGTGAAAATACCCTCTCCACTCCATGTCACAGAACACATGCCTTTTCCATCTGAAAAAAGCTTGTTTCAATGCTCCACTCTGCTGACTCCTGTCAGTCCAAGAAAAAGGCCCAGGAAAAAGGCACCAGAGTCATAACTGTAAGCATCCAACATGTTCAACACAGAAGGTGGCAGATACGACGTACCAAGTCCAATCTTCCCTTCAAAAAAGAGCCAGTACTGTGCTTCCTTAGATGACCTCTGCACTGCCCTCTTACGTTGTCCAGCCTTTCCCCAGGAGGATGAGAGTGAACCAACCATGAAGTGCTCTAATTTAATAAGGAGACAAAGTAAATGCTATCTTTGATAGCTTTATGCTTGAACTTACTGTTATTTTGGAAAAACTTGATACATCTTTTCCCTGTCGAGCAAAAGAAAGTGAAGCAACTGTTGTCAATGCAGTACATTTTTTTACAGCTTCTCTTAACAAGCTGCGGCCATTTTAGTCTAAGAGCAAAACTGAATACTCACAGATCAAGAAACTTCAAACTCAGAACAGTCACAGAGGCTAAAAAATGTGCCCACTGAGGAACAGAAGGTTAATATACTAGTTAATATACTAGTATACAAAATGTTTGGAGCACAGTGTTATTCCTACTGATGTCATGACACTGATCCTCAAAGGACCTTGAGGAGCAAGGCACTGAACATCAGTGGTTTGTCACAGAAGTAGAAACGAGTATCTTTTCCAGCTAAGACACCTAACAGATTAAGAAGACCCTGAATTATAACCAGTACTTTCTGCAGAGTAGCTGCTCCTAAATTTTAACATACATAGCCCATACCTACTTGTGCAGTTGTACAAAATGAACAGGACAAGACAATACACTAATTGTCCTAAAGGAAAGCTTTCTGCAGAAATATCTACGGGACAAATGTTAGCAGTTTTGTGACACAAGCAGATAGTTTTGGAATGGAAAGCACAGTTAATGTCTGTGATATCTTCTAAGCACATGATGCACCACAGGGCCAACTTTTGTTGTAAACTGCTATAATGTGTTATGCAGTCTTATATCTACCTCGTTTCCCTGCTCAATTCTGGTGACATAATCAAAATCACAAATCACAAAAGCAGTCAAGTAAGTTGATATTTTCAGTGAAGTGTTCAATGTGGTAACTGTCCACAGGCTCCCAATTTCATCCTTAATTTCAGATACATCTAGGAAAAAAGTCAAAGAAATATTCAAACCAAAGTTCTTCCACAATAAACAAGAAATTTTGTGTTTTCTGCATGTTTTTTTTACTCCTTTCATCAATGTGCTGTATTCCTGCACTAACTCATACATTTCTGGTAGAAGAAAAGCAGCAAGGCTTGTTGCTCTTGACACATATCAGAGCTGTGACCTTCCATTCAAATGGCAAAAATCCACTCTTGAGCTTCTTAACTGAAGTCTTGGAAGGATGTCGAACTGCGTCAGTTTTAATATGCGGGCAAGATGGGGACAATTTACCCCATGCTGCCTGTCTCTAAAACATACAACCTATTATGATTCAAATATAGGTCATGTCTGCCTCAGAATTATTAAATACTTAACCAGATACCTTCCTTCTAAGTAAGAGAGACATAGGCAAGATTCTCTGGGATAGAAAGTGCTTCCAGTGATTCTCAAAGAGATCCCATCCATTCCTAAGTTACTTGGTTTCCATGGAGATCTGATAAAACTTACTTTCATGGCTGAAAATTATTTAGTTGCAAACTAAAGATTCATGGCATTGAACTGCAAAAAAAAGAGGGGTTTTGAGAAGGAGGCAAGAGACCCAATGGATTTCTGTAGGAATACTAATTTAGAAAATTTGTATGGAGTCTTATACCCTACAGACATCCCACATGAAATCCTAGCAAGGGACAGGAAGAGCATTTCCAGAGCCTTATAGTCCTCTTGTTCTTATTCTGCACATACACAGGAGGCTAGAGTGTCTCTGCCTGGCAAAAAAATTTTTTGTTTGTTGTAAGTATGTCTTAAAATCTATTTAGATTTAAGAGAACCCTTGATGTCACAAATACAGACTTTGCATTCTTGGGGCTGCCATTTTGCTTTAAAAAGATGTCACACAGTAAGACAGACACACTAAGAGGTAAATACCAGAAATCAAACCCTATGCAGCCTCCAGCAGGCAGAGGAGAGCACATCACAACTGATAAAACTGTTTGACAGAATGATTGCCATCAGAGACACTAATTATGAATAACAGTGTCCAACAGACACAGATTTTCTGTGCCTTTTGAAGATGTTAGCAAATGGACAACAGAACATACATCTTGTTGTTTACCTACTAACAGCAGGCATGTTGGAAAGAGCCACATAGCTTGGGTCATGGACAATTCTGATATTAAATGTGGCCTTCATGGCAGACTCATCAAAACATGGGTAAACTGTCCTGGCATATGTAGGTTCCAGTTGGGAGGCAATGAGCATACTGTATTAAAAATGCAAGTAAGATTAATCTAGCAGGATCTGGCTGATCTAGATGATCAAAATTCATATATAACACATAGAGACAACAAATTAGAAAAAGCAGGAAGCGAATCATGTAGATATGCAGATTTAGAAAAGGTTTGGCTATTATTTGAAGTCATGACTAAATCCCGGTGCCCCACAGCCCGTTCAGTTTGGATGCTTGTAGAGAAAAATGGTCTTTTTTTATTATGTCTGGGTTTTATTCCCCACAGGCCTTTTCCAGATATCGTATTTTAATTATTTGAGCATTTCTACTTTGTTTACTAAGACAGAGTTGATTAAAATTTTGCATACAGTAGACCATATCTCTTTAAACCTGCTCTTCTCTCTAATGTATGCACTCATTAATTAATTAACCATACACTTAATTAAATATTGTAATAACTGTTAACTGCATATTCATGCACTTGCACACCTCTGTCAAATCCCACAGAGACAAACCCCTGTGAAAACAGCACTGGTGTCGTCCCAGTGCACTGGCAAGCCCAGAATAATATTCAAAAGGATCCTTTATGCCAAGGAGCTTTGCTTTACTTGAGGCAGATCTCTGTGGCACACTGCAATGGATGCACTCCTCCTATTTGAACTAAGTGAACTCTGCTCCAGTCAGGTGCTCAGCAAGTAGGCTGTCTCTGTGTGAGACTGTCAGTGGGAATTCAGAGCAAACAAAAATCAGAGGTTTGGCTGGAGACTGGACTGGTATGTGGCAGAAATTGTATTAATAGCAAAAAAACTGACTACAAATCAACCACTTTACACTGTAAATATCTGCAGCAGTCAGTCTATTGAGGTGTCCCTCCATAGCACCTGGCTGCAGGGCAGTAATCTCCCCTCAGGGAGGTACACATCTCAAGGTTACCCTTCAGGCTGAAAGACCCCTTACCTGACACCAGATATTGATGAGCTGGTGACATTTTTTGCATGCATGTAACATTTAAGATTTTTTAATAGGAAACCTACTCAATCATCTTTGTTTCCCATACTAACTTTAAGTGTACTTATTAAATATTAAAATACTTACTTGTACTTAATACTTATTAACTGTTAAATATTAAAACCTAAATTTGCTGTTGGAGTGATCTCTCTCCTCCTTTACACACTCGCTGGAAGCAAAAGATAGATCACTGTGTCTCATGGCAGAAGCTTCAACGAGCTGTACATCTGAGCTGTTCACATAAAGGCATCCATACCAAGAATTAGAAAAAATACACACGCAATGGCCCTCAAAGCTCCATACCTATCAGCCAAGCAGTATCAGCAGCTGGGCATGCAAGAATGGCATCATCTTATGTTTCAGTGACCTCAATACTACAGGGCAAATATTTTTCTGTTGTAGTTGAGGTGTTCCCTAACACTGTATTCACACCACGTTCACAAACGCTTATTCTTAGCACTGAGACATCCCAAACAAGCCAACAGCCATCAACACAGTATCCAGAAAAAAATATGTAATGAATCAGATCTGCAGGGCTCTGTGCAGCCACAAATCAGATCCACCCCACAAGCACAACTTGAGTGCATCTGGTTATGAACTGTGGCACTGAACCATGTCCAAAACCTTGCTTGTTTCAGGATACCCTTTTCTTGGAATCTGAAATTAGTGGATCAGCTTTCCATTGGTATTTAGTTTTACCTGATCACTTTGCATCACCTGCATTGTGTGTGATTTGACCCAAAGTACCTTTAGCTTCCTGCTTTCATTGATAAAAGTCTTAAGTGCTTTCCACCAAGGTCTCAAGGCCAGCCCCCTTGAGCGCCTTTTCTTTTGAAAGATGTTTAGCTGCTAGATAGCTGTGCTATCTAACACTGCTCAAAGTTGATCAAACAACCCAGTGCTGAAAGTGTCATTGGCTCATCTACACTATGTAATCCGCATTGCTGATGTTGGCAAACTGAGTTAATATCACAACAGGGTGACTAAAAGCACTTTAGTCTCAAAACATGGTACATTTTTTGCACCTAACAGACATATCTGATGCTGTACTATAACATAAACTATGACAAAAGAACCCATATTGAACACATGTTGATGCACAGTGACCATCGGGACCAGAATATCTATTCTGAAGTGAGGAATGGCCCAAGAAAGAGCAGCACACTGTATTTGACTTCTTGACCATCAGTACTGAAAGATTCTTTATGGACCTGATTCCTTGCAGAGTCAAATTTGTGCTGTGCCAGCCACCAGCTGCCTTGCTTAATGCAGCTGAAGCTCCACCCGAGGCAGAAGCAGCAGCTCTTCTCCTTTACCCTGTCCAATGCCAGAAAGTGACAAACTTCTGCCTGGGCTGCATAGGAGCAGCAAAAGTGATAGGCCACTCCATCGAGGGAATCAATCACTGAAAATATCTCCTTCCTGTGCAGCAAAGTATGTTTTTGCACATTCCTTCGTACAATCAATCACAGCTTGGTTCTAAGAAACACTGAGCAATTCCCCTGCACCAGTGCAATTACTGCCTCAGGAGGCTCTGTACCAGGAGACTCCAATGCAGACACTTAGCAAATCTGCCCACAAGAAATTCTTGTTCAAGAATATAAAATAACATATACTGGGCAAAAGCACTGTGATTAAAAATAAGTATGGGGGCAGATAGAATGTTATTTTTCAGCAGAACTCCGGTGTTTTGTGCATGTTACACAAATAACTGGTGTTTCAAACACACATTACTTCATATCATTTGTCAGAATGACTCATTGTTAGGGATTTTTTCTTGTGGGTTGTTTTTTTTTTTCCCCAAGGTGGCAGTTCATTGGAATGAACTGCATCACTAGCAAATTTTTTTACATACTGTGCCATTATCATGAAACAAACTACCCAAAAATAAACTAATTTTTAAAAAAGCCTAGCAATGCCCAAATAAATTCCTCCCATAAGTCTACAGTTTTGTGCATAGATTTCATTTTCTTTTTTTTATAAGCACCATATCTTCTTCTGCAAGTAAGACAAAATCAAAGCCACAATACTTTAAAATAATGATAAACAAACAAATAACAGGATCTCTTAGCCTAAATATTAGACAATTTACACTACACAGGTTCTTTTTCTTTTTTTTCAGCTAGTGTCTGAAAACAAGAGAAGGAAAATGAGCAATTCATTCTGTATAATACATGAATGCCTAGTGGATGATGTTTCACCTGATTAATAAACCCAGATAACAGTAAATGAAATCTTTTATGTTGATGCAAAAAAGAGACATTCTAAAAACTCCTTTTCAACAGTTATTTGTAATACTGATAGCTTAATAGGTATTTGTGTTAACATCTTTTATATCTGACGTCTTCCACTTTAAAATATAAAAGAATTAAACTGCAAAACAAACTCTGAAGTGGATAAAAGTAAGAGAGTTTTACAGTGAGCAGAATCCTGTCCCAAACACCCTGTCCCTTTTTTAGGTGAACAGTGCTCAATACCAAAATGCAGCCCAAGAAAACACCAAATCTGTTATTTGCTCTGATTTCTGTCCTGTGCCTTTGATGGTCTTACCCACAGATTCATAAAAAACAGAGCTAAGAAGAACTTCAGATCCCCTGCTCTGAAGCACAATTAACTGTACCAGGGGTGCTGTTCCAACCCCTTTGCTCTCATTCGAGTAGTTGGTGCAGAAGCAGCTAATAAAAATCAGTGCAAATATTGTGTTTAGTCACATTTTGGAAAGCCTGTTCAGCCCTATCCAGTCAAGTATTTTATGCACAGGACACATGTAGAGTAGTTACCAAGCAAAATTCCAAAAGGATTTTGTAATATTGATGTGAACATGCATAAAGTCTGCACTTCACAGTACAGACTACAGGATCTTCTAACCATGGAGTAGCAGACATGAACTCATTTCATGGCAGTGCAAGATCTCTATGCAGAACAATGGACAACAAAACTCCTGCACTGTATATGTTTGAGCCAGCAGCGCTACAGAAGAAGAGCAAAGGTCGTTTCTTTATATTTCTGCCTACCCAGATCCTAGTATGGACTACCACAGCTATATGCAGAATACAGATTCCCCATTTAAACAGGAAAGCCTTTAAATACTTAATGCTGGAGAAGTGCGAGCTTCTTCCGTTTTCACTTCCTTTGCTCCTGCAAGCACCGCAGATATGGGCTGCCCTTTATCCATAACAAGCACTCCCATTTTTAAGCATTTTCTTTTGTGTGTAAGTCATGATCAGGTGGGTAGTACAAATTGTCAGCAACAGTAAAAACACGCAGCCATCAATGGTCAAACTGGTAACAAACAATTTCTGTGTTGGATATTCAGAGAAGATGGAGCTTTGGTTTATTCTTTTTTCACAGAGGTGAGGTTAAGACTTCTGAAAATAGCTGTCTCTGTAGACGGCTTTGCCACCCAACACAAGAGCAGTGGGGTTAGCTGACCAAGAATTATGACCAAAGAAAGAAAACAAGTCCAGATGGAAGAAACATTTCAGGGACTTAATTCCTCAAAGCTTGACTTGGTCAGACTCTTCTGAAATGAGAAGTCTCTAGCAGTTCCACAAGCACAAATTACAAAAACCACTAAAGCTTCTAGTGCAGTCAAGAAATATAGGACTGCATGACCGTAGATAGATGTGATATTACCTATTACAGCTGGTAGTTTCAGTTAGGTGCTGAGGTCAGAAAGCATCGGCAGGAAACTGACCTGAGGGTCTGCTGTAGACTGTGTCAGAGACTGAAATGTTATAATTTATGACTTAAACATTTTCATGAAGGACTTTTGGTATTATAGCAAAACTCTACAAAAGCTGCAGAGAAGATGACCAAAAACCCTGAATGGGGCCCTGACTGCCCGCTGATGAAGATAAGTAAGACCTGGGGAGAAGAATACATTCAACAGAGGGATCACGCTTAGCACCTTCGGGGTGGAGACCACAGCCCAAGGGCTATCAGCTGCCAGGCCAGCACTGACCCTCACACCAAAGGGT
This sequence comes from Ptilonorhynchus violaceus, assembly GCA_013397565.1. Lineage (NCBI taxonomy): Eukaryota > Metazoa > Chordata > Aves > Passeriformes > Ptilonorhynchidae > Ptilonorhynchus > Ptilonorhynchus violaceus. The sequence continues at coordinate 21,953 of VZRJ01007865.1, read as the reverse complement.
GGGGGGCGAAGAGAGGGTTTGGGTGTGTATTGGAAAAGCCTTTGGTCAGAGGCAGTGAATGCCCAACCTCCGCTGTGCAGAGCAGTTCAGCTGCGGGGCCCTGCAGCCGGGGAGAAGCTTATCCACAGCAGAGGGGGTGTCCCGGCCCATCAAAGGGGCCCCCCCCAAAGGGGTCCCCAGACCCTGCACCAGGGATGATGCAACAGATCCACAGTGTTGCAAGGGACAGTGTCAAACCTAGCCCTCTCACAGGAGGCACGTGGGCGTTCCCACCTGGCCAAAGCGTATATTAATCCACTGGAATTCTATTACTCTTTGGCGTGGCGTGGTGGCGGCATGGCGGCGTGGCGGCGGCGGCGGGGGCGGGAGACCCTCACCACCCAGAAGACCAGATGGAGGGGAGCCACGAGACGTCGTTGGGACCCCCGGAAGGGTGATATGTCNTCTTTCTTTCTTTCCTTTTTCTTTCTCTTTGCCTCCTTTACTATTAAATAAAAATATATCAGTTCATTTTTTGGCATCAACATTTAATCTCATTTGGTTTTAATCTCGTTTTTAGGAATATTTTGAACCTTCTAAGTTCCTTCTGGTTTATACACAGAGACTTAATTTCCTCTGCGCTTCTGTGCTTAAACTGGATTATAACAGACTGGTACAAGTCACTTTAGAAAAACTACAGGACAGTCTGCTGGAGATGGAAGTTTCCTTGCAGAACAGTAACTGGCTTTGTATTGATAGCCAAAGGGCACTGAAAATTTTTAAACCACTTCTGATCAATGTAATCCATTAGAATCCAACTTTTTCCATCATTAATACCTTGGCACGTCTTACAAGTCACTCAAAACATAACTCCTCCAAAAAAACAAAATCCCTTCAATGTTATTGGAACCCATCAGTTAGGAAATGGGTGTGAAATTAGTAAAGTGATGACCTAACTCTTAGTGAAGGAAAAATAACAAGATACTATTGGATACCCTTGATTCAGAGAACACCTTTTTTAAAGCAGAAAAAATATGCAAAATCATTCCATAATATTAGGAATGTATGCAGGAACAAGTAACCAAAACAATACATCTGCAATTAGTGGATTTCCTTTGATTTATTCCATTGTCTAAATATCAGTCATCTCTTTAACCAGGCTGCAGTCTCACATTTCATTAGTGCTTCATGATGAGCTAAGAATGAAATGGAACATTTGTCATAAGCCCTCTAAACAATTGGAAATTGAATTATATACATTATTTGAATGATTTAAAAACTTTTTTTTCTTATTTTCTACTGTTGCAGCAAGGCTGATGACAGCTTTTCTTTTTCAGATAGTCTGAATTTTATACAGTCTGAATCAAAAAACATGATACTCTAATTCAGTGTTTCTTAGATCAAACAATTGAATTAATACAGCATCAGAAAACACACTGATGCAGTATTAAGTAATTAAGTACTTGTTCCTTTCTTATTTGGATTTTTATAAAATTACGTAAATTTTTAAAAGTTCTAAATTTTTCTTACCTTAAAGTTTGCACAAATAATCCTGTGAATAACAATCAGTGAATGAAGCAATAGCAACTGAAGAAAAACAGAATGTGCTTCCAAAAATCTTATTATCATACTGCATTTTTCTCTAAGACATACCAACTTATCACCTTTTTCTTAAAAAAAAAAGGTCTGTATAAATTACATTTTCTAGATATGGCAGACAATGGTATCAAGATTCACACAATCTTGGCAGCTGAAAAGCCAGCTTCTTGAGAAAAGCCACGCAGTCCTCCTCCATTTCAACAAAAACTATTAACTTAATTTCATGTTACTACTGTAACCACATTACATGTGGTTTCATGTTACTACTACTACTCCTACAGAGACTTGACTTTATGGATCTTGTGAGTGACTGCGTATTATTTTCTCAAACAAGAAGCCTATGAACTGCCGACATACAGTTCATTTTAGTGGACGCATTGATAGGCTGGGAGCCAAGAATACTTGAATTTTAATTCCAGGTTTCCTTTTGACTCGCTGTTTGCTCAGCAGATCACAACATCTTTAATTAAAAATGAGGTAACTTTAAAACAAGCGATTTATCTGTCTCTTCTTCAGACTTCTATTTTGAGAAACTTGTCTTCCACTGGAAGTATTTAAATTCTAATATTAAATTTCGCTTCTCTTTGGCAAGTTTCACATCCAGAAGTTTAAAATGCAAGAAAAGAAGGAAAGGAAAGGAGAGGAGAGGAGAGAAGAGGAGAGGAGAGGAGAGGAGAGGAGAGGAGAGGAAAAACAGAAAACAGAAAAAAAGAAAAAAGAAACAAAGAAGAAAAAAGAAAAAAAAGAAAAAAAGAAAAGAAAAAGCAACATTTTGAGGATGAAAATGTTTGAGATTATTTGACTACTTGATAAACTCACACTGCCCCAGCACTTTGCAGTTCAGAAGGAAGGGAAATCCTAATAGCACTCACTACGAAAATCATGGATTGCCTGACGACAGCTAAAAAACTTCATGTGCAATAGCACCTACAAGGTACAGCTGTTTAAAGCAGCCACCCATTCTATTCCACCACACTTCTGAAACTGCATGTGGTCAGCGTCACTAAACTCATGCCTAAATACACAACCAGAGTCCCAGGTTCTAGATAAAGACATGCTCCCCACAGATACAGGTTGAGGAGGTGGGCAGTTGTCAGTGCTACACAGACATGTGTGGGGCCGGAATGAAGATTCTGAGACGGGCTCCATCTGCCATGCAGTGGGTGTAGGTACTGTCAGACCCCATTCGCTGCCAGTCAAAGGCATTTAGAGACCAGAAATTGTCCAGCCGGTGCTGCCAGGTGAAGTCACCCGCCGACACAGAGCCAGGGCGGCCTGGCTGATGCTCTCCGGAGAGGAGAGCGGCCAGCCGGGGAACAGCCCGGAGTTTGCGGCACGTAGCCTTTGCAGCCCTCGATGCGGTCCCAGGGAGGGGCTGACGCCGCGCGCAGCGGCCGCCTCTCCTGCGCCCAGCTCCCGCAGCCGCACCCCGCAGCCTCCACGGGACGGGCGACTCTGACGCGAGGCCCTGGGACCCCTGCTGCCCATCGGCGAAGGGGCACGGGGTCCCCGGAGCGACCGCTGCCGCCTACCTCCTCCGTCCCCTGTCGGTGTAGCGGGTGAGGAAGAGCCCGTCGAAGTCGTCCTCATAGGCAGCCCTGGAAGCCCAGCTGCAGCACGTATCGGGTCCCGGCCCGGAGCCGGCCGCGGAGCTCCAGCAACGCCAGCTCCACCGCGATGCCCGGCTCGGACCGGGGTCCGCGCACAGCGGTGGCCTGGCGGCTCCGCAGCCCGGCGCTGTGCAGCACCATGCCGCACCCGCCGCCGTGTCCGTGTCCTGCCGGCAGTGCACCGTAATGTTCACCTGCCCGGTGAAGGCGAAGGGCGCCTCCTGGCCCGGGCGCACTCGCAGCCATAGCTCCAGGTCGTAGTGGAGCGGCAGAAGGTTGCGGGACAGGCGACCAACGGAGCCGGCGGCGAGAGCGGGCGCCGGAGAAGCAGCGGGGCCGCGGGTGCCGGGCGAGGGCGGCGGCGGCACAGTCTCCGATCGGCGGCGCCCGCAGAGAGCAGC
>VZRJ01007865.1:487-17384 GCA_013397565.1 Ptilonorhynchus violaceus | reverse complement strand
TACTTCCAACCAACACACACCCCCCACATTGTCTTGAATCCAGGGCAATTTCCTGGGGCTTGTAGTCTGCACAAGAGCCACCTTCAATGCCAAACATCTCTGTTTGCAAAACTGAGGCACTGGATTAGGTATTACAGTCTGTTTTGTCACCAGAGTTAAAGCAAATTCACCTCAATAACCTAACTCTAAAGATTATATCTCCTGCTAATTTATTTGTTAATTGAGAGAGATAACTTTTCCTGCTGTCCTATACAGAATACAGATATTGCTTTCCTCATGCTAGGTACAGCAGGGCTGGCTGCTGCTGGTCTAGGGCTTAGCTCTGAGCCACTGCTCTTGAAAATTTCTTGTTCCAGCAGAAGACTATAATCTGTTGTTTTCCTGTTGCTTGAGGGATGGGGGGGGATCCCCTCTGTTGCACTGGTTGCATGTCTCCCACTCTTCTTGCCTCATCTGCTGCTTGCCCCAATGCCTTTGCTGCTGTTGCCCATTAGCTTCACAAGACGCTGTCTTCTGGTGCTGGCTCACCTATCTTCTTTTGGTTTTGCCACACAGATTGACGAGTATGTTTTTCTTTCCATGCTTCTTTTCTCATTTTTTCATTTACCCCAGTCCTCCCCACCCATATCCCAAGATTTTTTCTGTCTCTTTGGTTCAGGTCTCTGCACTCTTTCCACTTAACCCACCATCCTTGCACATGCCTCACATAACTTTACTCTTCATCTTGCACATCAGCAGCCCCTCCCTTTTCTCCTAGCATGTTTTGCAACAACCATCATATTGCTCTCCTACTAAGACTTTACAATAATCTCAAGCCAACTTTTTGGAGGTTGCTGGACCTGCAGCCCTGAACTGACCACCCTCCAACAAGTATGACCTGCTGTATGTCACTTATAAGACTTCACAGAAAATGTATTCAAGCGTTTACGAAAGTATATTTTCCTTCTTATTGACATTGTAAGTCAATAAGAAACCGTTTGCTGTGCCAGTCCAGAGTTGCTCCATTCTGTGGAAGCACTGACACACTAGGGAGATTAGGTAAGAAGAATGGGCTCCCAGAAAAATCACAATAGAAAAGACAGCACAGCAGAGAAGGACATGATGGGAGGAAGAGCACAGATATTGTAGAAAATGGAGGAATTCCATGCCCTGTTTTTCAGATTTTTTAATTCATCCTCAACACTGTTCAGTAAAGCCATTCTCACCCACTCAAGCCCTCAAAACAAGGCACAGGCCAAATTAAAACAGAGGCATTTCATTCCCTCTCTGTGAAAACAAGCAGAACTGCTCAGTGATAAGTAAGTAGTCCAGACCCCATGGGACTGTTGCCCTTATTAACAGTGTGGGATACGTTCCAAAGTTTACAGTTCATATCTATACAATACACCTTATTTTCTCTTGTTTTCAGTGGAGAATTCAAATTTGCTACTTTCCTCCATTAACACATAGTAAAACCCACAACAATTATGACTTAGAAAAAATGTTTTAAGAAGTGTTGTTTAACTACATTTTCCTCTCAAATAAGTTATCATCTCACAAAGTGACTGATGGGTGAAGGCTTTTACCAACCCAAAACTGGGCACTGCCACCCTGGTGAGAACATATATACTGGGGAATGTTTGAAATGGGAAAATAGTTTGCCTGCAGTACAAAACATGTGAGTAGCTTCTGATGTAAATATTACAGTTCATCCCTTCTGCTGAACTTTTCAAAGTTAAGACATCTGAATGACATGGTCCTGGAGCTGAAGATGCAGGAGGTCCTAGAACAAGACTCTCTGACAATGGCAAGCAAGGCACAGTTTTTTATTCAGACCATAGCACAGATCAAATCCTGACCTTGGATAGAACCAGGAGGCTTGTATTTAAGTCAGAAGAAGCCTCTAATACATATCTGAAGGTAGAAACAAATCACCTGTTACGAAAGAAGTCAGACAGTTCTGTTGCTTTGAAGAACACCAAAACATCTGACAAACTTTACTATCTTCTTTCAAATGACGAGGTCTGTGCCATGCTCACTAGTTGTTCAAAGTCCTATTGGTGTCCACTAAATTTTGAGCAACAGAGAAAGGTCACATGGGACAGCATGGGATCTACTATCTATTAAGGTGCAGTAAGGCAAACAACACTTCGTGTGGCAGCCGACCAGGAAATCTGACGTATTTCAAATAGCAAAAAATATTGCACTGACCCTCCCCTGAAGTTTTTCAAGATTTTAAGGTTAATAGTATTGCTTTCCTAAAAAATACTGTAGTATCATCATAAATCATATATATTGAATGCCAAGAAGAAAAACAATCACATGTTTAAGCAATGTGAAATAATTTTTATGCTGAAGGAAGATTCCCTAGATCACATTCTTAGTGATTTGTTCAATCTAATTTGAGAATGAGTGATGGCATGTATGGCAATTCCAGCATTCAGTCAAGAGTGATCAGCACTCCTGAAACTTTGTTTTTAACAGAACTAATCTTATTTCCTCTTCAGCTTTTGGGGAAGTGCCTGATTTTTTCTGTATTTACAAACTCAGAACTTCTAGGCAGGAGGAACCCATGTGCACAATGAAATCCTCCTCCTCCCCCTTTTTTTTAACTTGGTCTGCTCATTTCACACACTGTAATTTGCTCTGCATCATTTATTCTCCTTCTTCAACATTAATATATCAGAGACAAAAATGTTGTAATTCCTGGCAGCATCTGTGGCAGGAGCTATTCCATAGAAGATGCTGAAGTTGCAAACTTGTAGTATTGCTCTGAAGGTCTGAATAAGTGGATACTTCAGGACGTTTCACAGCATCTGAAGTAGGAAGTGTGAGCTACAGATGGACATGCACAGTTAGCATAGCTGCAAATAAGTTTTATACAGATGAACAAAGCATGAGCAGTTGAGGACCTTATCTTCTGTCTGGACATGTTAAAGAAGTTCTCAGCTTTCCTATGGACTCAGGATGAACACTTTATCTCATTCTTCATGGAGTATGTATCTTCAATATCAAACTCAACACTGGTGATAGTAGTTACCAAGTAACTAGATGTTTTCTTCCCCTAATAAAAAAAAAAAACCCAAACCAAATCAACACCACCACCACAAAAACCCAAATGAACAACCTAAACAAACAAAGAAAAACCAAACCCACCACCAGCCTCTTTTTCACTGTTTCTGCCCTCAAGAGATTTTGTACACTCCTGGTACAGAACTGTCAGTGGATATAAAGCTTACAAGTTGTCACAGTAGCAACTGAACATGGATCTGTATTTGCATTGACAAGACTGTCTTAACTGGCCAGTACAGTGCAATACAAAAAGGCAATGTGGAGAAGACTTCCAATTTAAAAGAGTCAAATTTGACCAAGCATTGCAATATCACCAAAAAGCATGAAACTGAAAATTCAGTTTAATGGTTTTGAGTGAGGTGCCATTGTGTGGTGGTCACCATATGAGCAAATAAAGTACTTTCACCATGGCAAGTTATACACATAATTAAAAAGTTGTAAGTAGGGAAGCATGCTTGAAATACTACCATTATTGGTAATGATGTATGGTCTATAATTGGAGTATTTTTTCACCTGTCCTTTAATTAAAATATGTTTCTTGGTGTTTCAGACTGACAGGACACTGATGATCCTCTGCCTTGCAGACAATGAAACCATGCAAAACTTTGTAAATTCTGTTCTCATTTGATGGACCAGCTGTGAGCTGCTTGCCAGTGCCTCGCTTACTGCCTCTGTAGATCTATGTACTGTGATGGTTTAGATCTGCAGAGCAAGTGGTGGGTAGCAGCAACAATTCCCACCACTGGAGAAAAAACAGCCACTGGAGCAAAAAAAGCTATTCCTTTGGGTACTTCTGCTTGTGGAGAACAACAGTGTAGTTCGTAAATGGTATGGGGAAAACAGAATAATGATGAAATATAAAACTGGGGATTAACAAAGTGACCAATGTGTCAGTGAGCAGAGTCACACTCAGAGCTGCCAAAGACTCCCTCCAAAGACCTGAGGGTGCTCAAAGAAGCCAGGGAGACCTGCAGCCCTGTTTGAAGGTGTGATACATGGAAGAACCACCTTCTCCTCAGGGAGGATCAGGAAAGCATTTCCAAGAAACATGAGGAGATCCATTGAACAGTATGGAAAGTAACCAAGAAGTATGTACAGCTGACATGAAAACCACTAACCAGAATATGAGCAGAAGATGACGATTAAGGAGGCTGCATTTTCATAAGGTGGTGGTTTTTTTTATAGCTGGTGATTCTATCAGTTGGCTTTGAAGCTGGCAGGCAGTCAGTAGGACTGATAAACGAAGTTTTGTAAATGAGGATATTTGGCAAGGAAACATACCACATTTTCACCAGTTTGCTTTGCAAGAAAAAAATGCATTGGAACAATGAACGCTCAAATGAAGTGGAGGAGTGTCTCCATAAAACTTTTCTCCAGACACCATTTAACTTTCTCTCTTGTGAAGTTTAATGTTTTCTGGTTGTTATTGCACTTTAAGACTACTTGAAGAGGTATCAGCTTTTCTCCAAAATTTTCAGGCATGTGTCTAGTCAGACTGTATAGAAGTGGTGAGTAGATTGATATTGCTTAATATGATGAATGGTGTCATTTTTAAAATTGTTGTCTCTTTTTATTATGTGTTTTACAAGTTTTCAGATGCCCATTATTTTTCTGGGATCTTCACTGAAATTAACCAGGAATGTAGTATTTATTCCCTGAGTGCTTGTCATATTGAGATTTATCAGCTCTTTAGGAGAAATATCAAGTAAACTTTTGAAAAATTTCTGTACTGAGATGCTGTAAACTTTTTCTCACCCATGGAGTTGGACCAACAGAATTGGTCAAGGACCCATGTGTCTCCTCTCATCTGCTTTTGTTGCAAGAATGACTCTTGGATGGTATGCAAGCCTAAGATTGCAATAGCCAAGTACAGGAAATGCATCACAAAGCTTACTTCAGCCCTAGAGCTGCAGAGGGAGCTGAAAGGGAAATCAGCAGAACCTTAGCACATCCAGTTTGCTTTCCTGTTACAAGGAGGACAGCAGAAGGGAAAGCCAATGCTGTTCCTTCTGGAAATAACCTCTTCATCTGCAGTAGAATGGTGCCAGCTGGTCTGGCTGTCCAGAACAGTGGGCAGTGCTCAGTCTTTGTCATCACTTTTGAAACCTGTCTCCTGGTACATTCCAGCCACTGATGGGCGTTCACTCCAGAACACCAGAAGAAAGAGGTCCAGGACATCATAGCTAATCCAAAGTTAACTCCGTAGAAATGCACAAGCTTTGGGGACTGGGTCCTCTGTACCAACTGCTTTGCTCTACAGATCCACTTCTTTTGGGTCACCATATCTGTAAATGTCAACTTAATCTTTCTTAGCCCATTTGCCTAGGAAAATGCCTGCTTTTTCTGTACTGGGAGTTAGCTCTGCAACAGAGCCCTACTATTGCACATCTACGGCAAGCTTCACTGGCTCATCATCATCATCATCACCAAAAACACCTATACTTCACATACTGAAATATTGTTTTAAATCTGTCCTCTAAGATTATAAACTGTTTGCCACATTTTGTGATGTGTCAGATTATAAAAAATTACTGACAAATGAGGACAATTGTTTCCTCACATTTTTTTCCTATGAAAAATCTTCATTAAACCAATCAGACTACTACCTGAAGATTACTGGTGGGAATTCCCACACTGACAGAGACTTAAACACCCAAGACTTCAACAGATTTAAAGCTTACAGGTCATCTTTATCCCGGATTCCGGGTATCATATCTTGAAAGAAACACTTCTTGAAGAAGTTCACAAAACTCTCCTTTCTATATTGAACCAATACACCTGTGCTTCACTGCAGAATGTGTCTACATGTCAACTTGTGATCAAATTGGCCAGAGCTCTGTATATCCCTACAGACCCTAGACAGCCTGTTTTCCAGGGCCTCTTTCTGGCAGACCTTTGGTGGAAATGTACTAAGGTTTGAGCCTGATTTATAAATGGAATAAAACAGGTCTCCAGTTTAATCCTTTATTCTGGCATCTCAGAGCACAGTATCTGTTTAGAATTCTTGTTGTGGTGCAGCTTGCAATCTCATTGCAGTTCTTCATTTCTGCTTGCCAGGTTTGCTCTGATAAACCCTAAATCTGATCTCATCTGATCTCCAAATGCTCTGACCTAATCAGACAACTAAAAAAATTAAAACAAAATTTTAAACAAAAATGTCTCCTGAAGCCTGTGTGATTGTCTGGCAAAGAATTTCAATATTTTTGGCAAATCTCTGTACTTGCTGACATATAACCTGTCTCAAGAAAACATGTATCATGGAAGTGTCTCAAAATGCATGAATTACAAAATATAATTCATAAATCTTTTGTGTGGATAAGGAGGGAATGTACCCTGACCTCTTGTACCAATCATTTTTCTACAAAGAATGTGACATAAGATATGTTATAGGACATCCCTACTCACAATAGAACAGGAATACATTTTTCACTTAAAATTAGTGTGTGTAAAATAATAATAATGCTGCTGGCTACTAGACCCTGTCTTTGGTGCAGAAAAGATCATAACAGAATAAAGAATGTGGATACTCCTTTAGATAGCTCTTTGTATTAATCAAAAATAAAAACAAACAAACCAAAAAAACCACCCAAAACAAAAAAACAAAACAAAACACCAAAAACCAAAGAAAAAACCCAACACAACACTTTTATGCATTTGTCTGTGTTTGAAAAGCTAGAGTTACAAAAGCAAGATTTTCTTGCAGGACTAATGATACAGTAGGTGCCTTTGAGAACAGCTCAGTGACAATAATAGATTTGGGAAATATTTCTGATCTTTCTTTTTGTAGAGTTGTGGGGGACTGTAGGCTAATCCATGCCACCAACTCCTAAGTGTGCTGAGGTGATTTTTTAGATGATATGGGAAAAGTCTTAGGAGACCACAGTCAGGATGTACTTCTGAGGAAGATGGCAATAGCAATATGAAGATCAGTGAGAAGACAACTCCGAGCTGATGGCAAGGTGAGGAGAAATGGTAGGAAGGCACAGAGCCTAGAAGGCAGCTGGCTATACCACTAGTTCATTCAGGGGATAATTTCTGATTGATTGAAGTCAAGCTGCAGGAATGCTAGTTTTATTATGAAGTCAAGATGGCGAATTTGTGCCAATATGATCAACCTAAACCATGAAATTATCAAATCTCTGTGAGGGACAGAGGGACATGTCACAAAAAGGAGCATCCCAAATTCTTCATGTCTCCTACAGAAGCAGTCTTCATGCCAAAAAAAACCCAATAAAAACTGAGAAATTACTTGAAAACTAAGGCAAGTTCAACCTCAGAAAGTCTGGATGCATGCAATACATGTTACTAGTTTGTTCTGGGAACAGAAAGAATGACATCAGTAAAGTACAGAAATGGGCTGCCAGCCACATTCTTCACCAAAATTAGCAAATCTAGTTGTGAGGTGAGAGAAGAGGGGAGCCTAGCAGGCAGATAAACCGAAACAAATACCGTGGAAAAAGCAGTGACATCCTGGTAAAGTATTCAAAGCTTCAGGCCACGAGAAGCTCAATGCTGACATTGGCGAAGAGCATGGTTTTCTAGTGCCAGCCTTCTTAAAGAAGGGGGGGCCCCAGGATTCTTTCCTTCCCATCACCTGGCAAGACTTTGGCATGATCTCCTTTGGTGACTGGACCTCACATGCCAGAATTATTAGTTAAATTGTTAGCTAATGACTTCTGGGAAATTTATAGTCCACTCAGTAACTTAGAGTGAAAAACTAATGATATATTTTTGATGAACTTTAGTCCTTAAGACTCTTATCTCATAGTGGTCCCAAAATGGTTTCATTCACATCTTGAAGGAACTCTGCCTCACTATGCTTCCTTTACTGCCCTGGTATCATACTGACTCAGAGTCATCTAAAATACCAGCATATCACTAGACTTCACTTGCTAGCATCATGCACCACCCTCGTCCTCACATCAGTCCACCTGGTTCTGGAAGGACCACTGCACAGATCACAGGACAGATCACAGGACATGCACACATTTTCAGTTCCTGTCCCTTGCATTAGGAATGGGTCTTAATTTTCTTCCCTGGGGTCACTTCTGACAGGAATGAAGGATGTATGATCACAACTGCAATTTTAACCAGAATTTAAAACCTGAACCCCAAAAAGATCCATGTCCTAACCCCTTCAGAAGAGATAAAGCTCAAAGCCAAAGCAGATGTCCAACATAACTATAACAGGATCATCATGGGCTCACAAAAAGGAAGTTTTAAATAACTTTTATTCTGGGAATTCATAGGAAGCTATTGGAAGTTTGTCAAGTAAGTTCAGCTTTTATTACCAAACTCACACTCATTTCACGCACATTCCAAATGATGTCCAGGATGAACAGTCTATTCTTTGTAGTGTTTCCTTTCTTGTAGTAACAAACCCTCCTGGTTTTGATTTCCCCTTTCAAGCACCTCCTCAATCCATCGACTCATTTAATATTCCCTTGGTCCCTCATTGCATGACTTCTTCCCATACCATGTGCACAAAAGAATGTATGTGCCAATAAAACGTGAGCTCTGAAGTGTTCCTTTCTGTAAGAGAAAAAAGTGTTCTCTTTCCCTTTCAGTTGACTACTGATCCATACTCTACTTAAGCTGATGGCACCTTAGAGATTATAAACAGATATTTCATAGGAAAGGTTTTTCCTTCTGTGGTTGATAGACAAAGATGAAGTTCAGCATCAGCAACAACTACCTTGAGCCTCAGTAGGATATTCTTCCATAAATCAAGACATTTCAAAACACAGAGGAAAGAGCAACAAGGAAAGTGAAAGCACTAAAACACAGAATGATTTTGGCATGAATTGTGGAAGGCAAGAGAATAATTCCGGGACTGTCAAAAAATTACACCAGCGCTGGCCTTTTAGTGCAGCAAATTTTTGGAAACCACTATGCAGAATAATATTACACACATTCTGCTGATTCCCCTTTTGCTCTTTCTGCATCTTGGTCAGACCAGAGATAACATATTTCAAAGTAAAGATGACATACAACATGTAATTGGGACACCCTATATTGCATAGATTACCTAAAAACATATTCAGCAAAGATTTCCCCCAAGTACTGTGCAGGTGAAGGCTGAGACATCTCACCTGTATTGAACAAAGAGACCTTTCTTGTCTTATTCATTTAGACACATGTATCCCATTTATTCCATTAGATTCATTTCTGCTCTTTACTGATAGGCAAGAACAGTACAAATTCTGTAAAGGATGAAAAAGCAGTGGTCAAAACCAATCACTTTGAGTTCTCTTCATCCCATTTGTCCACCATTTTTCTCTCTACCCACTGTAGCGTGTTGCTAACCTGGAATTAGGCCCTGAGAACACGTTTAGGCAGACACACAGTAATGTGCCCTGAGACACATTAGGCATAATGAACTGACAGTTCAGTTCATTATGAATTCTTCAAAGGCACCATTTGCTACATGTTTGTATGAGGAGATCTTTGGGATTCATAAAACTCATAGGTGGAGCTAAAGAATCCTGATAACATGATCCAGGAGACATGATACGAAAACCTTCGGTTTTCTTTCTCTGGCATTTTTTACCAGCGTAATACAGTGTAGACTAACCATTATAGATGTTCCTTGAACTCCCAGGATGACCAACTCTGCAAAACATTAATAACCCCAAATGCAACCTTTGACCCTGCTGACATATCTGGTTCTATTCTCCTTCGTTCTTATTCCCCTTTTCACCTCTTTTTTGTTTGGGCTGTGAGTAGTTTCTTGAAGTTGGATACAAAGAGTACATTAGAACACAAACTTTTACAACAATCTGTCCAATTTAATTTCAAAATACCTGGAAATCTCAAATGTTGAACCCTGTCATCTTGTCTTCGTTTAGATTTGGGAAGCACAAAGGGCCAATGCAGATCTTGTATTAACGGAATTCTTTTTGCAAGTCTCTGGATCATAATCCCTGGCCAATGCTGTCATAAGATACAGAGTGAGTGCAGACTACTCAGGAAACTATATGCAATGCAATTAATTCGGTGTTATATGGGTGTACAGTATTTAACCACTACTTCTCTGGGCCAGGAAGATGTTGCCAAGTGTAAAAAGCAATGTAGAGCACAGTGGGTAATACATACACCTTCCAAAGAAAGAGCTGTCTCATCTTACCCCTTCCATCACCTTTTTAGTAGCTGCCTCTCCTGATATATGTCTTCCTTTCCTTTGGTAATCAAGTTTCCCTTAAATAATTCTGCTTGAATTATAAGACACACTAAGTCACAGTTACTGTAATGGTTTACTCCATTCCCAGTTTCTTCCCTCTGATCACATTCTTTATATTATGGGGTTAATCCTATTGCTATAGAATCTTCTAAAACAATAAGTAGGTTTTCAAAAGAATATTAGGGGCAATATCCCAAACAAACTTATTGACCCAAATTCAGGACTCCATCTCAAAACCAGAACTACTGCATATACTCACTTTTTGTGGGTTTTATGTCTCAAACTGAAAATATTTTTGAAGTTTAGTTAACACAGTTGTATTTATAAAAAATGCAAGTGAGCCAAATTCCCGGCAGCATGCCACTTTTGCTATACTACTTCATCATTCTTTTCCTTCTCTCACATAATAGATACCTCAGTTGCATAAACATATTTTATTGTATCATAGAATGGCAGTCGGGGATTGCTTCAAATGTCTTAATGATTCCCTGTTGTGGTAGTGTGTAGCAGAAATAATGAAGTTTGGAGTATATCCCAAGAATTATCTCAGTACTCTTCCCAAATTCATTGTGTCAACCCTGAGCAAAGTGATGTGATCATAGTAGGCAAGGGCTAAAGACTTTACCTTACAGTGACTTCATTGTAACATCATGACTGTCCTTCTGAAACTGCAAACAAGCTAACTTTTGCCTAACAACTGTGCTTATTGTTATTGATATTTCTGTTGCCATACTGTATCCCTTAATACCATCAGGAGGGTCGATTCAGGAAGGTTCTCCACTACCCCTGCAGCTCTAAGCTCAATCAGCCAGTTGCTACCCCTGCACAGGGAAGATAGAGCCAAGCTAGAAGTCTCCTAGAGGAGCCATCTTCCACTTCTGCAGCCATCAGTTTTCCTTGCCTGAACTCTCATTAGAGTACTGTTTATATATCCAGTACTGTAAAGCAATTCACAATTTTTATCATCCACGTATCTACCTAGCAGTTGTGAAAAAATTATACTTACCAGCAGTCTGAAGAAAATAGGTCACAGCCACCAAAATGAGCCTATTGTTTCATTTACCATCTAACCTGCCAGACACAAATGCCTTACATGCAGAAATCTGAGGGTACCTGTCATGGCTGGTGTAGTGGTTTGCCACACCAACACTTGCTGTTGCCATGACTGCTGTGCCAAACAAAAAAGCTTTCCTGAAATTAGTAGAAGGGGAAAGAAGTACTGTTGCGGAAAGTGAGTGACAGATTTCGAATTGGAAAGAAGTATGGCATGAAGGCACATCAAAATTTGAATGTTATAGGTAAAAGGAAGGTGTTCATGTATCTCTAATTTAGGAATGTCACAGATGTTGCAAATTAAGAGACCATAAATTTCTGATAGCCCCTTTTTAAAAGTTTGGCATCATGCTGCTCTATGTATATGCACATTATTATTTTTCTGCTGGCTGATACTGAAATAGATCTCAGAATACCTTTACAAAATGCCACACTTTTTTATTCAAAAGAAAAACAGTGAATGTGAACATACACAGCTGGTTAGGATAGTTAGAGATTCTCTTATTCTGTGTTGTAAATTTTGTCAGCAAAGTGATTTCATTTGCAATTGCAGAGAAAGATGCAGACAAGCAGCACAATGACATTTCCGGAATTCTTAAATTAAAAACAAGAATTCCAGGAATGATCCAAATAATCAGAGAACTGGAACAATAAAGTTCCAACAGGAGGGGTGGGAAAAAAAGAGAGGAAATTCTGAATGACTGATCCTTTATTTACATTGTATGTTTTAATGTTTGTAGAAAGATTGTTGCCTCAAAATCAAAAGAGAAATTAGTAGAGGTCTAATATTACAACTTTTACACTAAAGGCTTCGTATAAACATATTTCTCTCTAGTTAACCTAGAAAGTTTTTGTGATTGCTTCCAAAAGTACCTAACCTCTTTTGTGTAAAATTGATTACCACAACAAAACTACTGCAGTATCAGAAAATGCACACCTAGAACTAAGTAAGCATCTTACCATACAGAAAGGAGCAGCCCCTCTAATAGCCTCAGGAATCAGACCTTGACCATGCAATTCACTGGAACCATCTGGTGAAATGAAGAAAGGCTGCACAAGTGGACAGCTTGCTGAGGTCCAGCAAAATAGGTAAGCACCAAATAACCAGCAACAGAGACTGTAAGTAGCAAAGTAATACTAGGGGCTTGCATCCAGCATGCTGGTATCACAGCTTTTTCTTCTCCTCTGAATTTTCTTTTATTCATTGTTTCTTTACTTACTCTTCAAAAGCCTTTCAAAATTGAGATGGCATGCTCTAGGCTCTGTAGTGGGCTCTCTACTCTTGCCCACTGTAGACAGAAGTTCATAGGTACAGCTGTTAGTTAGCAATCTTGCTACATAGCAGAGGTAGAATATGTGTACATCTTGAGCAACAAGCAGGAAACATTAATTTTGGTGAGAAATATTAAAGTGACAATTTGAGTTAATGTGAAGCAAAACATTTCAAAAGTATCCAACTGTATAATTTCAAAATTGTTTTAATTTTGAAATGTGTTTTAAGTTGTTCATATTTTAATTTTATACACTGCTCACTTTTTAATTTTACACAAGTCTTTATACATAAGTTTTATATATATAATATCTTTTTTAATATCAGTTATGAAACAGTGAACAATAATGAATGTAACTTCCTAACATCTGTAATTAATTTACTGAATCAAATTTAATATACTTATTACTAAAATATCTACAGTACTTCTATTAAATATAATTGTTAACAGATATATAATAAAATGATAACTTAAAATATATATACTATTAAAAGAAGGAAAAAAATCTACAAAGCTCTAAATTTGAAGTGAAGCATTTAGAGTTCAGCAAAGACCCTTCAACCGAAGTGAAAAGAAAACTATGCAGAAATGCTGGAATTTTTCACCAATTGGATTTATTCCTGCAAACAGCTCTGTGCTTTCTGGGCATGTGATATATACACATACATAGAATGTATCTGTTAGACTTTTGGTACGTTAGCAAATCTTTGGCTCTGTGGAGTGTGCAATTGCATCTTACACATCTCTAGTGGCAGCACTGGTTTTAAAATTTCTTGTCCTCCTTCAGTCTTGCCTATTTATTCTTGCCTCCATGCAGCTGTTCACCCCCTCCTGCGCTGACCCAATGTTATGGTTCATGAGAGCAAAGGAAATAAGTATGAACACACCCCATTCCCTTAAAGAGGAAATACAGAGAACGGAAAAAGAGAAGCAATGATGAAGTGATCATTGCCACCTTTCCATTCATATTTAATGAATTATTTGCTTCTCTAAATTCCATGTGAATATTGTCAATGCCTGTGCAGTATCACTTTCAGAGAGACAATATAGCAGGGTACTCTTCCCATTTAAAATCTAGATCTTTCAGGGCTGACAAGCAAGAGCAAACCCTGGGTTAGCGTAACAAAACTGGTTTCTTATCATGAATACTGGGATAAAGCCAAATTACTGCAAGTGATACAACTTTGCCTTCTAAACTTTGTGTTTAGACTCTGTTGAATTAATGAATTGGTGATTTGCATGAGTGCTACGTGCACTTCTTGGCAGCACTGGCTGAAGAAGGCACTTGTCTGTTATAATATGAAAACAAAGAAAGCACTCTTAGAGGAGCAAATGGGAAAGGCACTAAATCATGTTTTTCTCAACCACATCAATATTACAATTTCTTCTGAGTCCAGAAAAATCAAGAAAAAATACTATCCTCCACCTCTGAGGTTTTGGCTAGAGAGTGCAGAAGGAATTCCACATAAATTATTGATTCTTAAATTACTGTATGCTCTTATGGGGCCTCCAATGAGTACTTCATAGTCCTAAGATTTCTAAGGCAAAGGTAATAAACTTAAAAGAGCTCTCCTCAGACTCCTTCTCAAACGAAGAAATATGGTATAATGGATGGGTGTTTAGTTTTCAGTTGAAGCCACTGTAAGATAAAAAACTTTATCCCCACGCAGACATAAGAGAGAATGGAAAATGTAAACCATCTGCATGTGAAAAACCGTAAAGGATGTATGGAATGGTTGGGAAGACTTCTGCACAGTGTATAGGCCATAGCAAGCTTTTAGTTTTGATCAAGAGACAGGCTAGACTGAAACAGCCACAGACTCTTTGCCAGCACATGGTAAGAAAAACAAAGCCGTTAGCGAAGACACAATGCTGACTTTACCACATGTTTGGAGACCCTTGGTCCCAAACCCATTTATTTTAGCATTTTATGACTTTAGTATTTACCATCTTCGGCTGTTTAACAGAGAAAACTGTACCCTAGTCTTAGTTGCCTTTAAATAAATTAGCTGCATGCCCAGTCTTCTCAGAAAGATTATACAGCATATACTGCCATAGGAGTATCCAAAAAGGCCTGTCATCTGGCTTTCTACATATTAAATTGTTGTTGCCTACAACGGACATCACAGGGCAGATGAAGATTTAGAAAACACACAAAAACTGCTCCAGTAAAATGGCTGATGTAGTCATCAAGTTCATTCAGCTGTAATACCAAGAAACACATGAGGTCCCTTTGGGTTCAGTGATCCTACAGTTAATTTATCTGGGTTTGACAAGTGAGGATAAGACTATGGTTTTAGCAGTAGGAGATATTTCAGACAGGGAATCATGGGAATAGAAAGCCTTGAGGAGAAAGCATAGTCCAAGATTTACATTCTGTTACTGCTATTCAGTAACTAAGAAAGCCAAATGCATCAAACGTAGCTAAGCTATACAGTTATAGGGTACAGCCAGTTTCACAGGCCAGCAACTCCATTCTATGCTCAGAGGTCAGGGAAAAGTAGAGATAGTGTTTGAGGATGTATTGGCGTGCTCCAGGTCCTATAAAAAACTGAGGTACAGCACAAGGTTTTTGTCTTGAATTACCCTCTCCCACTTTCTACACAGTCTCTGTAACTCATCTAAGGAGCCCCTTTTCATTTCCACTTTGTCTTGCGGCTTATCTGTCTTACCCTTGCACTTTTACATGCATTGCTAAGGCTGAATTCTCCCAAGACAGGAGAAGAGAGGCAGGAAACACTTTAGCACAAGCAGTCAGCACAGAATCTCAGACTGATGAGCATCTAGCAATCCATCATGCACAAATGACAAAACCTAGCTGGAGGCTTTATAAAGGAATGATGTCATGTTTGGCAAAATCTATCCAGTTCCGAAGAGCATTTGATGACATAGAGCCCCTCTCCAGGCAGGTAAAGCAAGAAAATAATGAGTAGGAACAACAACTAAAGCCTACTAAAACTACTGAGAAATAATGAGTAGAAGCAAGAGCTAGAGGCTACTAAAACTATAAACTATTAAAGGCTACTAGAATGGTACAATGAACATAGACAATACACAATCATTCATTTCTTAAAGACAAATGGACCTTTTGTACTTGGTACAAAAGGAAAGAGAATAAAACAGGGGAGTTGAGGATTAGAAAAAAAACAACCAGAATTTGTCACTTGCACAAAGTAGTAGACTTTGCTGTAGTCGTTCGGAGTGTGAATCAAGTATCTTAGTTGAAATACATACTTAATTCTCTTTACAATAAATTCTTAATTCTTTACAATAAATTCTTAATTCTCTATACAATAAATATATATAGGTATTTAATTCTCTAAGATTTTGTATTTTTATTGAAAGCAAAGTGCTATCTATTAAATAACTTTGTCATCAAAAAAAAGTAAGCAACTGGATCAGAAACATATTTGTAACAGCTGTACCAGCAATTATTAAAAGTTATTTTGTGAGCTGTAAGAAAAGCATATATAATTTTGAATCTTTCAAGTTAGTTATTTTTATGTTTCCATTACATGGTATTTACTTGTACAGCTTATATTTTTAGATAGAGTTAAAATAGCCACTTTTCAAAGCATACAGTCTTGATTCTTGAGACTTTAATATAATTGCCCTAGCCACTTGAAGAAAGCAGTCCCAACGTGGTCAACATGAAAAGACCTCTGGAGAGTAATCATGTTACAGCACTTACAGGGGGGTGGAATATATAAAATATAACATCAAGGTTTAAATCGTAGCAAGAAATAGTAGAAAGGACTTAAACCATTTCCTTATATGAGGATCCATAGTGAAAGAAAGATTACATATAATGGAAGTGTTACCAGATGATAATTGTCTACACCTGGTGAGCTCACACAATGCTTGTTCTCCAAAATCTACTGGCCTATGGAACTGCACAATGCCCATTGTGTGAGAAGGAGAACTGGAAGTTCACCAGCCCCAGTGCCCTGCCAACTCAGCCAGGTCCACTGGAACACTGGGGTCTATGACCACCAAGGACCACCAGAGAGACCCCCAGGACAGAAGAATGCATGCGTAAAGGGGAGGGAAAATACGTTAATGATTTCGGGGAAATGATTATCATATGTATGTTTATTCTGAGACAATCAATGAATATGCATGTGTATTGGGTCTGGCTGAGGTAGAGTTCAGCAGCCCTCCCAGTGCTGTGCTTTGCTCTGGGAGCTGGAAGAGCATTGATAACACAGCACTGTTTGGGCTCCTGCTGAGCAGCACTGTCCCTCTAACATTCCTGCCCCCATCAAGGAGTTGGGAGTGGGCTTGGGAGGGGACACAGCCAGGCCAGCTGATCCAAATTAACCAAAGGGATATTCCATACCAT